>JBBBDQ010000341.1:1590000-1615000 GCA_037127315.1 Ascarosepion bandense | reverse complement strand
ATGAATGGCTTTAAAAGGTTAAGAACAAGTTTCTTTGGATGGGGAATATTATTCCACCCATACTTGGATATATATATATATATATATATATATAAGTAATTTTAGTAGTAATTTTAGTAACGTAAGAAGGTTTCAAGCTTTTTTTTAAGGGCGCTGCATATGTAGTTTTTGTTACTCATATGTTCTTAGCAGAAACCTTCTTAAAAAAAATCCAGAATGTCGGCAAAGGTACGAAAAAAGCCTCTATCTATCTATCTATCTATCTATCTATCTATCTATCTATCTATCTATCTATCTATCTATCTGCACTCGGCCTTTTGGCTAAGATCAAAGTTTAGTATCTGTTCAGCTGTACTGTCGCACTTTTCTACATATATATTTTATATATATGTTGTGCTGGGTTAAGATTATGCTTAGTGCCAAGATTGTAGTTTTTTCAGTGTTTTGCTGATGAAAAGCTATTTTGGCAAGCAGGGTTTTTTGTCGTAAAGTGCTCAATATCGAGATAGAGATAGAGCGTTACTAGGATAAATGTTCAGAAGTTTGTCACTTCACTCTGCAGAATCATCCCGACTTCGAAATTTCGTGAAGGCATCATTATGATGTCCTTACTCTTCTTCTTCTTCTATGTGCCCTGTCCCTTCAGGACGTAGGTGATCATGGCCCTCCACGTCTCCCTATCCCTTGTGGCCCTTAGTATGTTTGTTCCTGTTACTCCTGGCAACTCCCGTTCCGTCATTCACCCGACCAGGCCCTGCAAATATGTTATCTGCTGTCTTCCTCTGTCTCTCTTTCCCTCTACCTGGCCAGTCAGTATCAGGTTCTCCAAGCTCTCCTTCCTCATTGCGTGTCCCAGGAACTTCAGTTGTCTCTTCCTGATGCTCGGTATTAATTTCCTATTGGTTGCCATTCTTTCCAACACCTCATCGTTGCTTGCATGTTCAGTCCACGATATCCGCAGCATCCTTCTGTAGAACCACATTTCCGCTGCTTCCATTTTTGTCCTCATACTGCGCAGAAAGGTGCCAAACTACTCCTATCTAATCGAAACTTATATAATAAATGGAACTTTGTCTGTGTGTGTGTATGTGAGTGTGTCCGTTACCACTAGACTCCGAAACGGCTGAACCGATCTTCTTGAAAATTTACACAGTTGTACTATAAGCGTCTGCGAGTGTTCTTAGCTAGGTTTTGTGTCGAGGTACCCCCGATAAATATCGAAAATCGATAATCGAAAAAATCGGGTTATAGAAGAAGTGGTCCGATTTTAATCAAATTTGATGCACTCATAGACAAAGACATAAGAAACGATATTCAGAAGTTTCAAAGTTGCAGTTCTTACAATAGTGCAGAAAATCGATAATATATATATATATATATATATATATATATATATATATATATATATATAAGGCAAGATGTTTGTGTGTGTGTCTGTTTATCTGTCTGTATGTCTGTATTTTTTCAGCCCTGTTATTTTAGTTTTTGCTTCGGGTTTGGCTCTAAGTAGGTATAATTGTAGTTCTTAGTCTCAGCTATGAAACCATTGACTCTGGGGACTTTTTTAGCCTTCAAAATTCAGTTTACGACGAAAAAACTTATATCGATACAAGGAAATCAAAATTTGACTTACATCCATTCATTTTTCTTTCAGTCTACGGTTTCACTTTAACTGGAAACAACTATTGCTTTTTAGTCTTTTGTGCCAAAGTCCAAAGAGTCTGAGCTCCAGGACCATGGATTAGTTTTAAATCTTTCTTTACAACCGAGCAACGCCGGGCTATACTGCTAAGTGCGTATATATAACACGCAAAAACCTGTCTCCCATAGCTTAGAGGTAGAATCGCCGAATGATGCCAATTCGTTCGGGTTTTAGTCCAGGCTAGAAACAATCAAACGTCTAACCGTATTGATGGGCTGTGATACAACGAAACAGGACTGTTTGCGGATGGCTATTTTACGCTCTCGCCCGCCGATTGAGCACTATGGAGAAATAGTAAACTTTAAAAACAGTAGCTACTCACGGCTATTTACGCATCGTTCATTCAGTAATGAATTTGAACACTCTCGGCTACAGGCGTATGTTTACATTGTATATATAACGCGCTAAAATCTGCCTCCTTCCACCGAGCACCCATAACATAGAATCACCGACTGATGCCAATTCGGTCGGGTTTCAATCCTGGCTAGAAGCAGTCGGATATCTAGCCGTATTGATGAGCTATGATACAGCAAAACATGGCTGTCTTTGGATGACTATATCTATATATTCGTCATCCATATACAAGACTGTTTCACTCATCAGTGTGGCTAGACATCCACTTGATTCTGGCGGGGATCGAAACTCTAACCTCCAAGCCATAGGCGCGTGGAATCAAAGAAGGGAAATGTTAGCGTGATATAAATAAGCGGTGTATACACACCGCCAGTCACCGAGAAAAGTCAATTAATTTCTGAAGAGTAATGCATAAATCGCAGAGGTGGTAAGTGTCATATATATAATTAGTTGGATTGATGGAAGTTTGTGACCCTGGGTTTCACGCTTTTGCGATCGTCAGACAAACTGATAAATTTATAAAAAATTGGATATAAGTAGATTGGCGTATATTGGTGTTTTTGTGCAAGTGGAATGAAAATTGGGTGGAAAATTTGTCGTCCTGACGTCTCTCATACAAAAGCAGACATATAAACATACAGACATATATAACTACTGCCTTTTTGCTTTCTGTTTTCCTGTATGTTGGAAGTTCTCTTCAGTTGTTCCTGTATTTAAGAACTGTGGTGAACCCTCGGACCCATCCAATTATTGCCCTATCAGCCGTCTACCAAGTTTCGGGAAACTGTTCGAGGCCATAATTAATGCTGAAATAGTTCAACACCTTACTGCCCACAAACTCTACTCTGACAGGCAGTATGGCTTCCGCTTTGCCAGGTCCACAGCCGACATGCTAACAACCATTACGGAGTACATGCTCCAGGCCCTTGATGAGTCAGGCGAGGCGCGTGCTGTTGCTCTGCACATCTCCAAGGCTTTTGACAGAGTTTGGCACTATGGCCTTCTATGCAAGCTACAGGGTTACGGTGTTACCTGACGCTTGCTTGATCTAATCCAATCTTTTTTTTTTTTTTTTTTTTTTTGCCTCTACATCCTACAGCACAAACGCTGGTGTCCCTCGGGGCTCTATCTTGGGCCCGACGCTCTTCCTTATTTTCATAAATGACCTCCCAGATGAGATCAAAAGCCAAGTAGGCATCTACGCAGATGACACCACAATTTACTCCCGCATCAGTAAGAAACCCGTCGTGGTGGACAAACATAAACTTGCTGCTGACCTTGAACGGGATCTACACTCTGTGGTGAATTGGGGCAAGAAGTGGCTTGTCAATTTCAATGCGACTAAGACCAAACTGTTGTTTGTCAATCATCACAGGCAACCTCTCCTGCTTCCCATAAGCATGGACCAAACGAGTCTCCCTGAGAGCAATACACTGCACCTCCTCGGCCTTACACTCTCTTCTGAACGCAAATGGAACCACTATATTGAGTCAATAGCTAAATCCACAGCTAAGAAGGTTGGGTCACTGTGTCGGGCCAGGACGTTTTTCCCGCCTGAATCCATCCTGCATATATACAAACCAACCATTCGTCTGTGCATGGAATACTGCTGCCATATATGGTCAGGCGCCCCTGCTGTTCATCTCAGTGTTCTCGACAGGCTCCAAAGGAGAATCATTAATGTGATAGGTACCGACTTGGCGGCACGACTACAGCTACTTCCCCACCGAAGAGGTGTGGCCTCCCTTTGTCTGTTCTATATATACTTTCATGACTTCGGCTCCAAAGAACTTAAGTCACTGGTGCCTCTGCAACAGGTGTTTACTCGTGCAACCAGATTGGCAACTGGGTCCCACCCATTCAAAGTTAGATTAACCAAATGCAGACGACAATTCTACTCCTGCAGCTTTTCCTCTCGCACTTCCCGCCTGTGGAGCTCGCTTCCATATTCTTGCTTTCCTGGCGGCTACAACAGCCAGGAATTTAAATGCAATGTCAATACTCATCTATTAACCACTTGACTATAGTTTTTTCACCACCCCGTATATCCTTTCTTTTCTCTCAACCTTTGCAACTGTCATCACACCTGTATTCCCATCCTTCTCTTGCTCCTTTCTAACTGGTTCGTCTTCCTCTTCATTCTCTTCTACTTAATCTTTTACTCTTATGTAGCCCCCTGCACATCAGTGACATTACCACCTTGCTCGGGGTGATACGATTAAAAAAAAAAGAAAGAAGATACACACTTGTACACCGATTGACATACACAGACACACACACACGCACACAGCACACGCGCTCGCTCACCGGGGTTTCGCCCACAGGTTGAGCGCTTTCAAATAAGTACCACGCATATATGATTTTTAAATAATATAATATGTACAACAAATATCATATATATATATATATATATATATATATATATATATGCACACATTTCACACACACACACACACATATATATATATATAATGTTGAGAGGAAAACTCAACACATAATTAAACCGTTATAAATACAGAATTGCAATCTACTTATTTCAGACTATGGAAAAATAAATATATGAATGTTAATTTTACACAGAATATTCTTAAAAGGTTTTTAGCTGAGAGGAAATAGGTTAGGTGAAGTGAACATTGTATCATTTTAGCCGGAAGTGTCAAATATTTAAGGAGACATACATCACATCCACATATACGCAATATAGACGCACGGAATAAGCAAAACACACAAACGCACCAAAAATGTTGGAGAGAATATATGCGTACACAAAATAAGCACACAGATATAAACTTATAAAGGGAAAGAAAATATGGGGAAGAGAAAGAGAAAGAAAATAAAGAAAGAAAATATGGGGAAGAGAAGGAGAAAAAATATGGGGAAGTGAAAGAGAAAGAAAATATGGGGAAGAGAAGGAGAAAAAATATGGGGAAGTGAAAGAGAAAGAAAATATGGGGAAGAGAAGGAGAAAAAATATGGGGAAGTGAAAGAGAAAGAAAATATGGGGAAGAGAAAGAGAAAGAATATGGGGAAGAGAAAGAGAAAGAAAATATGGGGAAGAGAAAGAGAAAGAAAATATGGGGAAGAGAAAGAGAAAGAAAATATGGGGAAGAGAAAGAGAAAGAAAATATGGGGAAGAGAAAGAGAAAGAAAATATGCGGAAGAGAAAGAGAAAGAAAATATGCGGAAGAGAAAGAGAAAGAAAATATGGGGAAGACAAAGAGAAAGAAAATATGAGGAAGACAAAGAGAAAGAAAATATGGGGAAGAGAAAGAGAAAGAAAATATGCGGAAGAGAAAGAGAAAGAAAATATGGGGAAGACAAAGAGAAAGAAAATATGAGGAAGACAAAGAGAAAGAAAATATGAGGAAGACAAAGAGAAAGAAAATATGGGGAAGTGAAAGAGAAAGAAAATATGGGGAAGAGAAGGAGAAAAAATATGGGGAAGTGAAAGAGAAAGAAAATATGGGGAAGAGAAAGAGAAAGAAAATATGGGGAAGAGAAAGAGAAAGAAAATATGGGGAAGAGAAAGAGAAAGAAAATATGGGGAAGAGAAAGAGAAAGAAAATATGGGGAAGAGAAAGAAAGAAAGAAAATATGGGGAAGAGAAAGAGAAAGAAAATATGAGGAAGAGAAAGAGAAAGAAAATATGGGGAAGAGAAAGAAATAAGAATGGAAAGAGAAAAGGAGAAATATAATACACTTACAGTCAAAAATAAATAGCATTAAAAAAATTCTCAGACAATAATTTTTTTAAATTTAAAATTTTTTTTAAAGAATTTGAAAATAAAACTTTTTAAATATAAAATTGTTTCACAAGAGAAGATATTCTGCAGAAATAAGAAAAGAGATTAATAAAAATTAATACAGACAAAAACAAAGGAACCAATAGAGTAAAAATAAAAATACAGTCACAAGTAGTTAACATCACAAAAAAAAAAGACTTAATTTCAACACATTTCGAATACTATCGGTGCGCGCATTCTTACCAAAGTTTTCTCGAATAAGCTCGCAAATAGATTGTTTAATAAGTAACAATTGGAATCTTTTCAAATACGGAGTGTCCACGTATGGCACTTAACTGACTGACTGAATTTGGAATGAAGCTCATTTCGCCTTTTTGCTTTGATAAAATCCATGACAGGACGAAACGCGCGTAGACGAGTTAGATACAGTTTTCCTCTTATCTTTTTATTTAACCATTTTATTTAACCATATATATATATATATATATATATATATATATATATATATATGAGCATATAGTTATAAATTAACAATGCATTGCGACACGGAAATTTCTGTTTCCAGATTTCTATTTCATCAACAAGCCATGTTAGATGTTAGTTGTGAAAATGATTTTCATTTAAATAAAATTATCACAACTATCATATTAAATAAATTATCACAACTATCATCTAACATTGCCTGATGACGAGATGTAAATCGGAAACAGAAATTTCTCTGTGACAATGTATTTTAATTATATATAATTTATAATTATATATAATTATATATAATTTATAAGTAGATGATTGTATTATGTTCTATAATATTTATTGTATTGAGCACTTTGGTAAAAAATAGTAAATGCCAGAGAAATGAAAATCATAAAACCTTGTGTCCTCTTTAGCCAGATTTATACATACATACATACATATATATATATATATATATATATATATGAAGAAATGGTAGACTTTAAAACAGTAGCTACTCATCACTATTTACGCATCGTTCTTTAATTATGAATTGAACACTCTTGGCTACTGGCGTGTGTTTACATTGGGTATAAAACACGCTAAAATTTACCTTGAAGCAATCAGATGTCTACCCTACTGATGATATATATATATGGGTTTTGAGGTCATTTGAGAGAGTGAGGCCGAGGAAGTGCAGTGTGTTGCTCTCTAGGAGACTAGCGTTATCCATTCTGATGGTAGGCAGGAAAGTTTGTCTATATAGAGACATTAAAATTTATTTACCCCATTCAATCTGTTCCCTATCATCTCCTTTCGTTTACCCTAGTTCTTATCACTTTAAATGTCATTATATCGCTTCATGATGTCCTTTTACATGTTATATTTATGTCTCTTTCATGCCTTCTACGCTTCAATATCCCTCCTCCGTCAATACTCTCTCTCCATCTCTCTCTCTCTCTCTCTCTCTCTCTCTCAGCAAGGTCTACTTTGTCATCCTTGTCTAATTTCTTATTGAAACGAGAATAAATGATGATCTCATCTGCATAGATGGCAACTTAGTTATAAGTTTGTGTTTATATATATATATATATATATATATATATATATATATAAACGAGTATAGTGATATATATATATATATATATATATATATATATATATATATATCACTATACTCGTTTCGAAAAACCCTCCGCGTATATACGCGGAAGGAAAAAATGGTTGTACAAAAAGAAAGAGCTAAGCACATGAACATCAGCCAAAGCGATTTGGACCGAGCCAGTACGTAGCCCAAAGAAAAACCCCGGAGACGAGTAATCAATGACAAAATGCGCTCAATACGTAAGCAGAGCAGAATAAGTAAAGTATACCTAGTGAGCCAACAAACCTACCAAGGTTTCACCAACCTTCCCTGAAGATCCGTTTAGGTGAAACCTTGGCAGGTTAATTTACATATATATATATATATATATATATATATATATATATATATATATATATATATAGCGGAAGCCATACTGTTTTTTAGAGAGAAGGTTGTGAAATGCCTAATTCAACATTGATATAGCCTCAAATACCTTGCCAAAAAGAGACAAGATGCTAATAGAACAATAATTAGAGGGGGGGGGGGGTTAAAGGGTTCCACAGAATTCTTAAAACAGAAACTACAGACGAGGACTTCCAACAAGCAGGAAGCAGTATATATATATATATATATATATGTATATATACTAGCAGTATAGTTCGGCGTTGCTCGGGTGTAATGAAAGCTTTAAAACTAATTCATGGTCCTGGAGTCTAACGGACACACACACACACACACACACACACACCACACACACACACACACACACACACAGTTCCATTTATAAATAAGTTTAGGTTGATTACTTACTCAGATGAGCTTCAGTTCTAGCTGGGAAATTGGGTGTAGGCTCTCCAGACGTGTCAAGTGTGGAGTTGGACGAGAATTAACGAGCTAAGCAGTCGACTTTATCTTCTGTGGGTGTAAGGACTTCTTGGACTGACACAATGACCTAAACTTCACTAGCAGTAGCTGTAGCTACGGATTCTATGCAGTCATTCCATTTAAGAGAGTAAGCCCAAGGAGAAATGTGTTGCTCTTCAGGAGACTAGCATTTGCTATGCTGATGGTAGGCAAGAAAGTTTCTCTATGGAGGTTAAAAGGAGAGCAGCTTCGTTTTGAAGGCATTAAAATTTACGAGCCGCTTTCTATCCCCATTCAATCACAGATTCTAGATCCTTTTGAAGGACAGCAGCCAGGTTTACTTTGTCAGCCTTGGCAGATTTCTTATTGGGACGGGCGTAACTGGTGGTGTCATCTGCATAGATGCCTACTTAGGAAACAGTTACATCAGGAAGTTCATTGATAAAGATCAAGAAAAGGTTAGGACCTAAGGGGATCCCTGCATTCGAATGAGAAGGATCTGGAAGATCGTCCATTCAAAACAACCTTCATTTCACGATTTGATAGAAACGATTGTATTGAATCAAACAATCGTCCAGAAATACTGTAGCTCTGGAGTTTGCACAGTTTTGTCCAGTAATTTTGTTTTCATCTTTATGACCAACCAAAAAATTCTTTTTTCAATGTTTGTTTAAATCAATCATTTTAAAGCTTGAATTTTTCACTTGTTTGTTGATAAACTACATTTTTCTAATTAAATGTAAATGTTTCGCAAGTATATTTCGATTAAAGTAACAGTATTTTACATTTTTTAATCATTTTGTATCTGATCTTAAGATTTCGACAAGGAGTGTTTAAGATATGTAACATTTTCGGTCTTCCAGATAAAATTTTCAATTTCTGTACAGTTTTCTCAGCTATCGTCTTTATTAATGTCACTCGTCTATTTTTCTCTTTGCACAAATTTATTTTCTATTTTAGAAATAGTAAACATCTTTCTTTTCTATTTTAGACATAATAAGCATATATTTTTTTTTCGTTCGAGTAACGATAAGGATATCAGATGACGGAAATGCTTCCCATTTTCTTTTCTTGTAAAAAATATTAAAAATTCACAGTCCGTACCCGAATTGTATACAAAGACGAGATGAAATGTCACCACTCAGAATATGTTATGCATATCATCATGGGTGTTGGTGCACAATGCAAATCTGTGTGATTTTGCATCTTCAGTAATTTTCTCAATAGTCCTGTCTTTTGTCAACTCACTGCAGTTCTTCCAAACACTTCAATTTTTAAATTTTTTGATGATAAAATTTTACTGATTGTGTCGTTGTTCAATGTATATACTATGGTTGTCCAGACTCTGTAATTCAATTTATGTTAATTTTCTTTTAACATTAGTACCTTCAGTATGATTACATTAATATCCCTTCCTGTTTGGGCAGCTCGACGTCATGTAATGGCTAACAAGCTTGTCTCGCTAGAACAATTACGACTGATTACCGAGTTCAATTCTCACTGGGTGCCCCATACAGCCGTAACTTCTACTCCAACAGTTTCTTTCCTCGCACTTCCCGACTGTGGAATTCTCTTCCAAACGATTGCTTCCCCGACGGCTACAATCTCCAAGAGTTTAAATGTAAGGTCAATAGACACCTCCTAACACACTAACCTGCTCCCATTCTATCAAGCACTCTTCCTATCTGCCTAACCCTCATCCTCGCTATCCTTACTCATCTGTCACCTTCCTCCTGACATTCCCTATGTCTAACCACTCCTTCTCTTTACCTTCCCCTATGTAGCCCCATGCGCAATAGTGGCAGTGGAATGCCTTGCTTGGGGTGAGATGATTAAAAAAAAAACATTCGGCCTTGTGTTGCATCTAAGCTACGATCAGAGAATCACCATTCCTACTTGTCTTCAGCTACAATGGACTACGACTATATCACATTAAGACACCGATTCCTGTACGACCACCGAAGTTAAGCAACGTTGAGCTTGGCCAGTACCTAGATGGATGATCGTTTGGGAATATCAAGTGCTGTAAGATTATATGTGTGCATTGTGTAATAGATAATGCCTCAGAATCGTCAGAATGAGAGTCGAATCTCAATTCCCGTTGCGATCATTATATTCCCTCACGAGCAAATAACCCCTGGGAAAGGTACTAATCCACCTCTTCTCTCCCAGCTATGGGTTAATTAGTAAAACTTCCGTTATCATGATTTATTCAATTTTACATCGCTGTGGTCACCACTTTCATCTGTTGTAACTGTGGTTCATGCTGACAATCAAAGCAGAATGGTGAAATGGTTTGAGGGTTCTTTTTGCACCGGGGATGTTGAGGTTACTTCGTTCCTCCTCACAGAAGTTACTCCTCTCACTGATAAAGCCGTTGACCTTTGAGGCGTAAGCTCCTACATCCATGCTGGCGAGTGGCCGATGACTGCTTGGCATCGGTGGTGTGGGAAGAGGCGTTTCCCTTCAACGGTCGGGTCAGGAAACTCTTGCGACTACTCCTGCACTGTTCGCTGCAAATGTACTATTACTGACGATACAAACCTATTCATACTCTGAAGAAAAAAATATACAATCTAAACATATTTTCCGGCTTTAGATAATCTGAAAAACGAAAAGAAATCAATAAAGTACTGGTTGAATACACAGGAATGGTAATTTTCTAAGAACGTCTAAGATTCGAAACAGGGTCGAAAGTATGAAAATCGAATTCACTACTCAATTGCAATGATTCTAACAAGACAAGCTTGCTAACCATTACGCTAACTCAGAGTACAGGTGCGTCTTTTAAATTTATTTACATTCTCTTGAAATGTGTAAAACCTACCATGGCCACAAACTGAGTGATCATTTTATATATTGATTGCAATATAGATTCGATCACCCCACTTAATAATTTCTTGTTTTCCAAATTTTGATTACGTATGAATTCACTACTTGCCCCAGTTATGGGTTAATTAGTAAGACTTGTAGAACTAAACAGTTATTTTCTCAAAAAAAAACAAAAAAAAAAAAAAACGTTCTTACAATCTGAAAATCTAAAAATCTAAAAATATTTTCTGGTTTTAAATAACCTGCAAATCCCTTGTTCCCTGTTTAGGGTGTGGTTTCCGGTTTTCTCTTTTCCAATCTTTCCATTTTTCTCTTTTGTTTTTTTTTTCAATTGGAGTAGATAGACTGAACTATCGCCCGGTTCACACTCCACCCACGTCTATTGAACAGGTGTAGAAGCTCATTCCTTGTTCCCTGTTTAGGATGTGGTTTCCGGCTTTCTCTTTTCCAATCTATTCACTCTTACGTAGCCCCCTGCACACCAGTGGCCTTACCGCCTTGCTTGGGGTGATGTGATTAAAAAAAAAAGTGTTGATAAGCCGTAGAAAACGAATCAAGCAATCAATTTTTATGCAAAATTGGTATGCTGTCTGATATTTGCTAATATCTGTGGGTGTTATCCTTCCATTTGGTATTGATGACAAAACGAATTCCATAATACCTAGTCTTTATCTCCAAATCTATTAACTTGTGCCGTCTAACGCCAATATTAATGTCATGTCTTTCTAGTTCCTCAACCACATTTATTTAATTGTGCTATTTGATTAGTATCAAGACCCCACCCTTTTACCGTCGAAATAGTTAAATAACCGCCTCTTCTCCATTATTTTTCTTTTATTCATTCTTTCATTCATTCCTTTTTCATTCGTTGTTTTTCTTTCGTTCTTTTTTTTATTCGTTCTTTTTTCATTCGTTCTTTCTTTCGTTCCTTTTATTTTCGTACCTTTTACTTTCGTTGTTTTTCTTTTGTTCTTTTTTCTTTCTTTCTTTCTTTCTTTCTTCTATTCTTTCTTTCTTTTGCTTCTTTTTCTTTCCTACTTTTCTTTCATTCATTTTTTCTTTCTTGCGTTCTTTTTTCTTTCATTAATTTTTTTCTGTCGTTTTCTTTTATTCGTTCTTTATTTCTTTCTTTTGTTTTTTTTTTCTTTCTTCCTATTCTTCTTTATTTTTTTATTTTTTATTACTTTCTCTATTTCGGTCGTTCTTTCGTAATTCGTGTTTCTTTTAATTTGCAAATTTTATTTCTTTCTGTGTTTCTTCGTTTTTCATTTTTCCATCGTCTTATTCTCATTGTTTTTGACTATTTCTTTCTCCTTCCCTAGTATTTCTTTCCTCGTAATTTTTCTTGTTTGCTTTTTCTTTTTGTTTCCTCTTTTTTACAGCTCATTCTTTCCTAAATTTCTTTCTCTTTTTCTTCACTCTTTTCTTTTTGTTCCTTGTCACTCCTCTACCCTTTTTCTGTCACTCTTATCAATCAACTTATCTAACCCCCACAAAATCCTGAAACAATATTAATACCCTATCATATATATATATATATCTATATATATATATATATATATATATTTACGCTCTCACACCCTGATTGAGCACTCTGGAAGAATGGTAGACTTTGAAAAACAGTAGCTACTCTGGCATGTACGCATCGCTCGTTCAGTAAAATGAATAAGAGCACTCTGGCTATTGGGCGCGTATAATGATAATATAATTCAGTCGGGTTTCAATCCTGGGTTAAAAACAATCGGAGTCTAACCGTACTGATGAGCTGTGATACAGCGAAACAGATCTGTCTGCGGATGATAATATATATATATGTGTGTGTGTGTGTGTGTGTGTGTGTGTGTGTGTGTGTGTGTGTGTAGGTCTTGAAGTCTATCACAAAGCGTTTAATAAAATAAAGGAAGGTAAAGAAGGTGTTGGGTGTTACCAATTTATTATTCATTAATATTTTGAGATCAAAATCTCATCTTCAGAATGATAGGAGAGCTTGATTTTATGTCCGATTGTGGACCGTGCCTTTCAACGAATGGTCATCCTTCGCTACAGGTACACACACACACACACACACAACAACAACAACAACAACAACAACAATTAACGACAGCAGTAGCAGCGAAGGATGACCATTCGTTGAAAGGCACGGTCCACAAGTAGACGTGAAAACAAGCACTCTTACCATTCTGAAGATGAGATTCTGATCTCGAAATATTAATGAATACTAAATAGGTAATACCCAACACCTTCTTTACCTTCCTTTATTTTATTAAACGCATTGTGATAGCCTTCAAGACCTACATATACATCTAATATACACAATGTTTCAAGCAAATTACAAAGCTCTCCTATATATATATATATATATATATAATTGTGTGTGCTTTGCTTTTATTGTTGTTATCGTTACGCTATCTTCTTTATTGCATTCTTTTGCAATATGTTTCGGTATATTCTCCCAGAGAAGCTATGAAACCATCATTTTTCCAGGAGGCACCTAGTCTGAGCCAAGTAATTTTTCTGTCTCATGATGGAACGCAGCAAGACAAAAAGGGTAACCGAACACCATGTTTGACATTTATAAGGAGTCATGTGTCGGTCCTCCTGGGAAGACGTCGCGCTCTCAGTGTCAAAATATTCCTGACGAAAATAAAATAATAATAATAATAATAATAATAATAAAATCCACAAAAAGCAACGTAAGGATATCCAAACAAATCGACCAGAAATAATTCTGAAAAACCATACTGAAAACTAATGTTTCCTCAGAGATGTTACATAAGAATTAACGTTTGATAAACTTAGTAAATGCAAGTTCTTCGAGATAGAAATCAGGCGAATGCAATATCTGAAGACAACAACATTACTGCGGCTTTGGGAATGGCATCAAAAGGCACAAAGAAATATATGGGACAAATTCCTGGTAGCACTATGATATTGAGAATTGCAAAAAATTATACTCATTGGTGAGTTTCAAATATAAACTTATTTATAAGTGGAACTTTGTCTCTCTGTTTGTGTATATGTGTGTGTGTCCGTTATTTATAGACTCCGAAACGGCTGAACTGATTTTCTTGAAAATTTACACAGTTGTACTATAAGCGTCTGCAAGTTGTTTTTTTTTTTGTTTTTTTTAATCGTATCACCCCGAGCAAGGCGGTAATGCCACTGATATGCAGGGGGCTACATAAGTGTAAAAAAGATTAATTAGAAGAGAGCCAGTTAGAAAGGAGCAATAGAAAGATGAGAATGCAGGTGTGATGACAGTTTCATGAGAATGCAGGTGTGATGACAGTTTACCCCTGATAAATATCGAAAATCGATAAACGAAAAAATCGGGTTATAGAATGAGTGATCCGATTTTATTCAAATTTGATACACTCATAGACAAAGACATAAGAAACGATATTCAGAAGTTTCAAGGTTGCAGTTCTTACAATAGTGCAGAAAATCGATAATATATATATATATATATATATATATATATAAGGCAAGATGTTTGTGTGTGTGTCTCTTTATCTGCCTGCATGTCTGTATTTTTTCAGCCCTTTTATTTTAGTTTTTGCTTCGGGTTTGGTTCTAAGTAGGTATAATTGTAGTTCTTAGTCTCAGCCATGATACCATTTACTCAGAGGACTTATTTAGCCTTCAAAATTCAGTTTACGACGAAAAAACTTATTTGATATCGATACAATGAAATCAAAATTTGACATATCCATTCATTTTTCTTTCAGTCTACGGTTTCGCTTTAACTGGAAACAACTATTTGCCAACGTCCAAAGAGTCTGAGCTCCAGGACCATGGATTACTTTTAAAGCTTTCATTACACCAGAGCAACGCCGGGCTATACTGCTAGTCATGTATAGATTTCTCTCCGTGCAGCGACCACAAATTACAATTTTTTACTCCCTGATTTCAATGCACAGATTTTTGCCACTTCTTAAGGTGCGGGGTGTGGTGCAGTTGTTATCGACTCGGAACGACAAATAGGGATGCTGAGTTCGAATTCATGTTGAATTCCCTGTATTTACTTACGCACAAATACCCTTGGGAAAGATATTAATCTGTCTCTTCCCTCCAGTTATGGGTTAAATCATAGGACAGATTGGGTTCTATAGCCTTGGCTGGCAACCAGTCTACCGCAGAAAGCAACCTACTACCGGGATATTCTTCTGCCCAGTCAGTCATGTCTCTTTCGACACATGATCGCCTAAAGCGTGTATCTCGTATGGCACTCAACTGTTACCAAAAACCGGTGTTATCTCTTAAGTCTCTGGATGCAATTCATACTACACCAAGCAAACGCTAAACCAACCCAACAACAACACTACACCAACAACAATACTACATCAACCTAACAACAACACTACACCAACAACAATACTACACCAACCGAACAACTATACTACACCAACAACAATACTACACCAACCCAACAACAAAACTACGCCAACAACAACACTACACCAACAACAATACTACACCAACAACAATACTACACCAACAACAATACTACACCAACCCAACAACAACACTACATCAACAATAATACTACACCAACCAACAACAACGCTACACCAACAACAATACTACAGAAACAACAATACTACACCAACCCAACAACAACACTACACCAACAACAATACTACACCAACAACAATACTACACCAACCCAACAACAACACTACACCAACAATAATACTACACCAACCAACAACAACGCTACACCAACAACAATACTCACCAACACAACAACAACACTACACCAACAACAATACTACACCAACCCAACAACAACACAACAACAATGATAATACTACTTCTAATAATAATAATAATAATAAATAATAATGTATCTTTGAATATTTTTTAAAAATTATCAAAATACAAGGATCTTGGACTGGAAATCTCAAAAATGTGGCACATGAAAACAAATAATTCCAGTTGTAATTAGGATCCTCGGATTGATTAGAAAATGCTCCAATAGATTCATTGAAGGGAATCATATTTGCCCATATTTAAAAAGAAATTTAAAAATTGTACTCACAAATACTGCTCACCCATTGTGAAGAGTTTTCAGGTAAGTACCATAGATCCTTAGGCGATCATGTCCCGAAAGAGACATGTCTAATTCGGTAGAAGATTTTTATGCTGTATTTTGCCTTTACTTCCTGCAGTAGACTGGTTGCTAACAAACGCTATGGAACCCAATCTGTTCTGCTATTTTATTTATAGCTAGGGGGAGAAGAGATAGAATGATACCTTTCCCAAGGGCATTTGCGACTAAGTGCAATTTAACTGGAATTCGGACTCGGCACTCTGGTTTCTCATTCTGAGTCGATATCCACAGCACCACGTTAATAAGAGATTTATCTATGTAAAATATGGGTGATGTAAGTCTTTTGTGTGTGTGTGTGTGTGTGTGTGTGTGTGTGTGTGTGTGTGTGTGTGTGTGTGTGTGTGTGTGTGTGTATCTTTTTTATTTTTTACACTTTAAATGATCACTGGAAAATATCTTGAATCCATTTCTGACCTGAGGTCTCTGGTTGAGACCCTGAAATAATTAAATATAAAGCAGATATCAAGGAAATAATAATAATCATAATGTGATCGTAAAAAAATATGAAAAAGAAAGCCAAGGATAGAGCTCTTGAACAGATGAAACAACGCTGGCAAGACAAACCTTTGCATGGCCAATATCCGGAACGTGCTAATAAATTCAATGTTGATAAAGTTAATACTCATCGATGGTTACGTGCATCTGGATTAAAGTCTGAGACTGAAGGCTTTATTCTTGCAGCGCAAGATCAAAATCTTTTCGCTAGGAACTTTCAGGCAAATATCATACATAGTAATGTGGATCCAAAATGCAGGTTCTCTGATAAATACCAAGAAGCAATAGACCATCTAATCTCAGGATGTTCTGTACTTGCGCCAAATGAATATAAAAATCGTCACGATAGAGTGGGGCAATATTTACACTGAACAATGTGCAAACACTATGGAAAATATGTAAATAAACACTGTTAGGACCATCAACCAACACCGTTTAAAGAAATAGAATATGTCACCATTCTATGGGAGTACACCATCTACACAGACAGAAAAAACTGAGGCAAAAGAAAAAACTTACCTATTAATTGATATGGCTTGTCTAGCGGATTGTAACATAGCAACCAAGGAATTAAAAAAATGTCAAAATATAAAGACTTGGAAATTGAAATAGAAAAAATGTGAAAATTGAAAAAAATTATTGTACTAGTGATAGTAGGTGCACTTGGGATGATAAAAAATGGAACCAAACAATGAAAGGATCCCCGGAAACCCTAGCTTTAGAGATATACAAAAAATCGTCTTGTTAAGTACAGCCAGGATGTGCGTTGTGGTACAGTGGATATCGGCTCGGAACGAGAAGCCGGGGAGCCGAGTTCGAATTCCAGTTGAATCCATTGTATTCACTTACGCGCAAATACTCTTGGGAAAGGTATTAATCCGTCTCTTCCTTCCAGTTATGGGTTAAATAACAGGACAGATTGGGTTCTATAGCCTTGGTCGGCAACCAGTCTACCGCAGAAAGCAATGGCAACCTACTGCGGGATAATCTTCTGCCCAGTCAGTCATGTCTCTTTCGAGACATGCTAGCCCAAGCGTGTATCAAGTATGGCACTTAACTGACTGAAGTACAGCCCGCACACTAAGGAGAAATTTGTTTATGTAACGCTAGGAATGTTAGGGGAGAAAAAAATGAAATGTAGCCATAACAACACACCAGGACCTGCCTTAGGTCTCCCTGCAGACTTGGCAGGTAGTGCGATCATAGTAGAAATCGAATCATGATGAAAAAATAGATGATAATGTGATCGTAACGCCAGGTCAGACACAAAATGAAGTGTTGCTGCTATATTTGGGATGGAGCTACCGATTGCTCGCTTTTCAGCCTTGTCTGGGTTTAAAAGCGAGTCCATGCTCTTGTGGGTGATTAATTATTTTCTACCCTAAGATCTTGACAAAATGTTACAAACTTATCGCTACTTTATTGTTATTTTCATGTTAAGTCAACCGACATTTTTTAGCCTCTCCAGTTGAGATTTTAACATCAAAGATCCGCCATTGTACATACACAGAGACGAAATTCCTTTCATTTTCTATTGGTAAAATTGATGTCCAATTAAGAGAACTTTTTCCCGAGAACCAATACTGTTGTATCGCCGAGGTAGCATGACGATACCCGGAAGGTCTGTGCTGAGTATCTACAACACAATATCCGTGCTAAGGGATATTAATACAAATAAGACAAACACAAGAAAAAAGAACGACTAATAGTAGAAGATAGAAATGGTTAAGTCGTTAGAGTCGTCGAGAGTACAGTCCAAATGTAATCGTCACTGACACTTCGAATTCTAGGCCTTACCACCGTCCTACTTAGGCGGATGCAACACAAGATCAATTAAATTGGGGATTCCGAGCCCTTAAGCTCAGCCAAAAATATCCCGTAGACCAAGCTTAAGGCTGGGTCGGACACTTGTCTATTCACCCCAGACAAGACTGTACTCTTCAGCGGATCCCCGTCTGGATTCTTTGCCGGTCAAAAGCAGAGAGAGAGAGAGAGAGAGAGAGAGAGAGAGAGAGAGAGAGAGAGAGAGAGAGAGTGAGAGAGTTTGGATCACGTGTCAATGACACTCCGAAGTCTAATGTTGACTGCTATTAGTCATTGTTTTTCTAGCTGCACTACAACATACTTTGTGAATCATACTTCCGAGTGGGTGCTTCTCCGATTGCTACAAACTTAACCTCTTCAAGGCGAAAGCCAGTCGTTATTTATCATACATACTTTCATAATCTGCCATTTCTGTTCTCGCATTCATACAACAGGTTCAATCAGTAATCCTCTACCTGGAGTGGCTTTTGGGTCAAGAATTCATAGAACGTCTAGTTGAAGAAAAACACATCAGAGTGCGTTCTCAAAAAATACAAAAGATGCTCTGGGATTTTCAGACCCAAACTGATTACTTCGCTGAAACAAGAAAACCAAATCTATATGTAAAAAAATAAAAATCTTCCAGACTCTAGACATGGATGTAACAACAACCAACTAGAGAGCGAAAATGAAACAAAAACATTGAAGGAATATTATTACACGTATCCAGGAACTAAGCTTGCGGCATATGAAGATTCAGGTGGTACCCATAATGATAAGAGCACATGGAAACATGTTAGATTAAAGACACTTTTCCTACTTGTTATTTATTTATTCTATTCATATATATATATATATATATATATATATATATATATTACCGGCCATAATTATTAGGCCACCCCAGTGTTTTAAAAACTGATGCATTTCATACTATTTTTTAGTATTTATTCTCAAGTGAATAATTGTAAATGAAAATAGAATGGTTCTTTTGTTAATACTGTACAATAATATGTGCATCAAATGAATTTATAAATATTTAATAATTACCTATATTGCAGTTTAATCGATGAAAGAATGAAGAAAATTTATGGTGATTCGTACGAGATCATCTTTGCTTCTTTGCCTTGTAAAATTTCGCAAAGTAATAAAAACAAAAGAACCATTGTATTTTCATTTAGAATTATCCACTTGAAAATAGTGTGAAATGCATCATTTCTTTTCAAAACTGGGTTGGCCTAATAATTATGGCCGGTAGTGTATATAAATGAAAATAAATCAGCAAATAAACTAACTTAGGAGAAAAGGAAAGAATTTCGAAAGACGTCTGAACAGAGAAAAGCCAATTGGTTTACAAAGAAACAATGAATATTGAGTAATTAAACCAAGAATCTACATTGGCCAACAATGAGGATACAAGAACTATTGCTTGATGACGTTCTAGTAGAATACACTATGGCTGCCCGAAAAAAAAAAAAATGAAAATATACTCTCTCATTAACTATATGGTGTTGCCTGTCGAGTAAAAAAATAAAAATAAAAACAAGAACGATGAATGAAAATAATAAGCTCAGTACTCAATAGGATGTGCGTTGTGGTACAGTTCGGAACGAGAAACCGGGGAGCCGAGTTCGAATTCCAGTTGAATCCATTGTATTCACTTACGCGCAAATCCCTTGGGAAAGGTATTAATTCGTCTCTTCCTTCCAGTTATGGGTTAAATAGCAGGAGAGATTGGGTTCTATAGCCTTGGTCGGCAACCAGTCTACCGCAGAAAGCAATGGCAACCTACTGCGGGATAATCTTCTGCCCAGTCAGTCGTGTCTCTTTCTAGACATGATCGCCCAAGCGTGTATCACGTATGACACTTTAACTGACTGACTCAATAAAACTTCAGAAAAAAATTCTATCCGTGGAATAGAAATTTTATGAGAATGTATACTTTGTAGTAGATTGTAATTGGTACATGTTCTAAACTATAATTTACAATAAATATCTATAGCCCTTTTTCTATATTGAGCATTGTTTTAAATTAATGTTTTGAACGTTGTTAATATTTTGTTCGTTCCTTATTCACTTTCGATATATATATATATATACTGAATTATACTCAAATACGTGTATCCATTAAAAAATAATAATGTTAAATAAATAAAAATTCAAAATATGTCGGCTAATGCCAGTTTCATAAATTTCCGTATAATTCCGTAATATTTGTGTATGGATGTGTGTTTATCTAAATTTTTGCCTGTGTGTGAGTGGGATGCAAAACAAAAGAAAATTTCATGAGAAGAATTACTTATCTAAGAATTTTCCTTTTTGATATGTCCACAGTGATTTTGTAAACTGTACTGCTCACAAAGGCTAGTAACACAAGAACGTACTACATTCAGTTCATGCTAGGTCCTGTCTTTTGGAAGAAAACTTAAAAGAGCACAATATATATATATATAGTACTGTGCAAAAAGTATTAGGACAAGAACTATTTTATCTTTTATGAAGCATCAAAATAAATTTTAAAATTACCCCTGTCTTAACACTTTTGCACACTACTGGTAGTGTGAAAAAGTATTAGGACCGGGGTGATTTTCCTAAAAACCTCACTGAAATTCAAATACATGGTGAAAAACCAAACTTTTTAAAGAATTATTTAACTAAACAGGAAAAGGAAGAAAGGAAGGCTTCAAAATTTGAATTGGTCCCTACAAAGCTATGATGCCAATTCTACTGAGTATCTATGGGATATTTTGGATAAAAAAATGATAAATCTAATCTTCGCAAGACACACTTTGGAAACAAATACAATCTGCTTGGCAGGAGATACCATTAGATACATTGAAGAAGCTTGTGATGTCAATGCCTGAGAGAATGAAGGCTGTGATCAAAGCAAAAGGCTATTATACTAAATATTAAATTTATTTTGTAACAAGTATTTTTCTTGTTAAAGCATTTGTTGAGTAAATCAAATAAAATTACTTTAATTAAATTGTTTATTTTCTGTCAATATGTCTCATAAAAGATAAAATAGTTCTTGTCCTAATACTTTTGCACAGTACTGTATATATATATATATATATCTGTGTGTGTGTGTGTGTGTGTGTGTGTGTGTGTGTGTGTGTGTGTGTGTGTGTTTCTGTCAGGAAGCAACTGTCATTTCTAATCTAAGTATTTCAAGTTCCCATAATTCCACTTGTCTCCTGTCGCTTGAACACGAACTCTGACATTCACTTGTGTATCTTTTTTGTTGTTATTGTTTTCTTTCCGTCTTTGTGATTTTTTGTTGTTATTCTTATGTTCTTCCCAACTCATTTTTTTCTTTTTTACTCTTTTTGACTCGCAATATTGCAATAAGGGATTTTCTTCTCACCCTTCATTTGACCCCTTTGCTCAAGCATCTACTTCAAACCGATGAGCGTTTCGGCTTTTCTTTTGCTACGTTTATTTATGTCATATTTTGTATCTTGTAATTATATAAATCATCTATAATATATATATATATACATATATATATATATATATATATTTCTGTAAATATCTATTTAAGATTGTGTTTCTCTCCCTTTCTCTCTTTATGTATATATATATATATATATATATATAGTAATCATATCACCCCAAGCAAGGCGAAAACGCCACTGATGCGCAGGGGGCTACGTAAGAGTGAAAAGATTGGAAAAGAGAAAAACCGGAAACTACATCCTAAGCAGGAAACAAGGGATGAGCCTCTTCACCTGTTCAATAGACGTGGGTGGAATGTGAACCGGGCGATAGTTTAGTCTATCTACTCCAATTGAAAAAAAAAATAAAATAAAATAAAAAAAGAGTGAAAAGATGGGAAAAGAGAAAAACCGGAAACCACATCCTAAACAGGAAACAAGGGATGAGCCTCTTCACCTGTTCAATAGATGTGGGTGGAATGTGAACCGGGCAATAGTTTAGTCTATCTACTCCAATTGAAAAAAAAATAAATAAATAAATAAAATAAAAAAAAGAGTGAAAAGATGGGAAAAGAGAAAACCGGAAACCACATCCTAAACAGGAAACAAGAGATGAGCTTCTTCACCTGTTCAATAGACGTATATATATATATATATATATATAAGAAATAAGAAATAAGAAAAAATCTAATTTAGAGCCAACAGACCTACCTAGGTTTTCATCTAACGATTTGCCCTGTCGATCAGTTAGGTGAAACCTAGTTAGGTTTTGGGCTCTCAGATTTTCTTATTTCTTATTTGTTTGCTCCACTTTTGTATTGAGCGCTTTAGTGTTAGGGTTCTCGTCTCAGGGTTTTCTTTTCTTTTCAACGAATATCTTGACGTATGTTCAAGTACTTAGTTTCTTTCTTTTTGTTTTTAATTTCCTCTTTTTTCCCCTCCTGTTATTTTTAATTAAACAGTATTATATATTTATATCCACTAGTCTGATTATGATTACGGGTCGCAGGTATATCTACTTACACAGAATATCTACTTAAATACAAGTATCGATAAAAAATAATGTTCAAACAATTCATTTCAAATTGTCGGTTGTTTATAACCAAGTTTCGTTAAAATTCGTTAATTTCCGTAATATATATATATATATATATATATATATATATAATATATATATATATATATATATATATATATATATATTCTAAACATATACTGTTAAATATAACAGACAATGAATGTCTATTATGTTTATTCATGAGCCGTTCTAAACATCGTATTTTGGATTTAATTTCAGGTGAAAATAAAGCCAAAAATTCTACAACATTTGGATATTTTTTTAATTATGCTGGTTCTAATCTTATCACATCGCTCACATCAGCCACGCCACCTTCAGAGAGGTTACAGGGATGTTGACATAAAGACATCCACCATCAAAGATTATATTATCTTTTGTTGGCATAAAACATTGTTAAGAAACGATAACAGTCACCGAATAGCAGACGCAGTTCGTAAATTTGTAATACTGTTCTATGACGTCACACCGCGTAAGAGAACAAAATGTAAACAGAACCATATGTCTAAATGCTATGTAATGTGTTATGACCAGATTGAAATGGGATTTTAGTAAGTCTGGTTTGTTTTGATTTAATGTAGATGGCCTAGAATATCTGAAGGTTCTTTTGCTGTGTGTATGAGTGAGTATTATTGTGTTATTGATTAAAATCTGTCTAATATTATCAACGTGGCTATGTTTTTTTTTCTAAAAAATGTTGTTTTATTTATCTCTGATCAGAAAGGTGACAGATAAGTGTACGGGAGAAACGTAGTTGTAGTCTGAAATATAAAATACAATAATAAAAATAAACAAATACTGTCCCCAAAAAAGTACATTTTTAAATTCAAAACTTTTTATTAATATTCTTTCCTATATATATATATATATATATATATATATATAACATATTGATGATCCACGTATACTGTCTTAATATGTATAGGAAAGAATATTAGTAAAAAAGTTTTGAATTTAAAAAGGTACTTTTTTGGACAGTATTTGTTTATTTTTATTATTGTATTTTATATTTCAGACTGCCCTCGGTCCTTCATCAGAAACGAGTGATTTTTAAATTTGAATTAGAAACGTATTTCACGATAGCGTCCGAATATTTTTTTTGTGTTTACATCACGTGGTGCGTTTGTTCACAACATGAGAAAGTCTGTTTGTTTTAGATAAAAATTTCTTGGAATATCTGAAAAAAATTTTTTAGCTACTGAAATATTTGTAAAGATTCAACACACTTAAGTCCCTATTTAACCCTAGCTTGTGTGTATTTAATTTCAAAATCCAGTATTTTTCTTTCTTTCTGCGTGTGTATGTAGAACTAAAATTGGAGTCTATTAGTAAACATTTGTAATTTTCTAAAGTATGATCAGGTTGATTAAAATGGGCTGCAATTGGGGAGTATACATTTTTTTGTCGTATATTTAGTTTGTGATTATTGAAGCGAGATCTAAAGCTATTACCGGATTCGCCGATATATCCACTGTTGGGGCAAATTGAGCAGAAGAGAAAGTATATGATGTTTTCGCTGTCACAAGTAAGGTTTGGTGGGTGTAATTTTATTTTGGTGTTGGGTACAGAGAATGTTTTGTCTGTTATTAAATGTTTACAAATTAAACAGCGAGGCTTCCCATATTTTAGATTCCCTGATAGGTTTGTATTATTTAAATATTTGTTAGAAGTGAGGATAGTTGATAGGTTGGGTGTTTGTTTCTTTGCATTTATGGGTGGTTTATCGAAAATGTCTTTGATGTTTTTGTTTGATTGGAGGTTCCTGTAATCATTTTTTAAATTTTTGATAAGTATGTAGGAATATTGATTATGGTTAAAAACCATGGGGATTCGGTTATCTTTTCGTTTTTTGTATGTGAGAAGTGTGCTATCGTGAAATACGCTTCTAATTCAAATTTAAAACTCACTCGTTTCTGATGAAGGACCGAGGGCGGTCTGAAATATAAAATACAATAATAAAAATAAACAAATACTGTCCAAAAAAAGTAGATTTTTAAATTCAAAACTTTTTATTAATATTCTTTCCTATATATATATATATA
>JBBBDQ010000341.1:1505000-1587500 GCA_037127315.1 Ascarosepion bandense | reverse complement strand
GTTTCGATGTATTGCACATTAAAGAATCATTTTCATTTCTTTTATTGAAAGAATTTTTTTTTTTGTGTGTGTGTGTGTGTGTGTGTATGTGTGTGTGTGTGAGAGAGTTTAAAAATTCAGATATAACTGAAAATATGTCTGTAAAAAAACGATATGAACAATAACAAAACGGTTTAAGTTTGGGTTTGAGATTTTTTTAACAGCATATCAACCTCTGTAAATTTTTAATGCCAAAAAAGTGTGGTTTTATGGTATTTTTTTTAAATGTTGGTTATTGTGAGAAGGTTGATTTAGTCAGATTTTGGTGAAATTTGTTTGTTTTAGAAAACTGAAGATGGCTTCAAATTTTGTATTAAAAATGTATTGCTGGTAGCTTTTTCTTAAAAAATGTGTCATGGTAATATTTTTTTCATTCAAAAATGTAAAAGTATTTTTATACTTTCATAGTGTTCTATCCCCAGTTTGTGGGGGGGGGGGGTCAACTATTTGCGCATATCTGGAGCACTAACAGGTGGTACCACTCCGAACCAGGGTGAACTTGGGAACAACAGCAATTAAGAGGTGGTTCTATGCTCCTCACAACCTCCCACACTTAATGGCAAATGTAAAGATTTTCTAAACAATTAGAAATACCGTTAATTAAAAAAAAAAATCTGTTGTAGAGGAACGTCCTATCGTACCCCGGAATGGATATAGCTTAGTCTATAAAAGATACGTCTATTGGTTTATTGTACTGTTGTATAATAAATCTCTTCTAATCTATCTTCAGTGTTAAGTATTATTCTTTCACTATTCTTTTCCCTGGTATTCTTTCCCGGGATATATCAGATTGGCGACGAAGATTTGGCAATTACGTGGGGCTCGCCAAAATATCAGATTGGTAAAAAAGATTCGGTATTTACGCAAAGCTCGCCAAATATCAGTTTGATGACCAAGATTTGAAAGGTTGACGCGAAAAGAAAAATAAGGTAAGAGGTAGTTTTTTATTCCCCCCTCATAAAAAAAACTACGTTTATTGTTCTTGCCGAAGAGTATAACTTATTTGTCAGCTGTATATATAAAAAAGATAGAACAATTAGCTGAATTTGCAAAGACGCTGGGAGGAGCGGTCCAACAGTTAATGCAACAAAAGCAAATTCAACAAAAAATACAAACAGAGCTCCAAGAACAACTATTAAACAACAGGAAAGCCAACAAAAACTACAAACGGATCTCCAACAACAAATGATACTTCAACAAGCGGTTTTGAAAAAAATGGTATTAAAGCAGGGCGAACCGATGGAAGGTTCTAGAGTCTTCTCTGCAGAGGGTATTTCAAACTCTCTTAGAGAATTTATATACAATCCTGAAGAAGGCATCACTTTTCCTTCGTACTATAAAAGATACGAAACTATTTTTTCGGGACGGTTCAAAGCATGGCCCGACGAGGAAAAAATAATGCTTCTATTGCAAAAGATAAGAACTCAGGAGAATATGAAATACACAAACTTTATTTTACCGAAGGAACCTGAAGACATTTCGTTCGACGAAACAATCGAAATTTTGTCGAAAATGTTTGGAGAAAGGGAAAGTTTGTTCTATACACGATATAAGTGTTTAAATATCGTAAAAGAAGAACATGAAGACTTTGTTACGTACGCTGGAAAAGTTAACTCACAATGCGAACGGTTTAAAATCAAAGAAGACATGTTTAAATATTTCATCTCTGTACAAGGGTTAACGGCATCGAAAGATAAGGAAGTACGTTCTAATATTCTCACAATGTTGGATCAGGATGCAGAAATGACGCTACAAAAAGTATCGGAAGAATGCCAAAAATTGATAAACATTAAAAGAGATAATGTTTGTATTGAAGAAAAAAGCGTTGGTCGAATTCATAAAGTTAAGCAACAGGCCTACGAAAAGGGAAAACCAACTGCGAAGCATGTGGCAAAACTAATCACGTCACAGGTAAATGTTATTTTAGGGATAAAATATGCTTTGAATGTACAAAGAAGGGGCACAAAGCAGTGATGTGTAGGAAAAAAAGGGACCGAAAGTCCAAAAGGATAAATATTGTGGTAATGAAAAAAGTTACAAAGGATTGCGGTACTAGAAAGTACGTGGACATAAAAATAAATGAACGAAATGTCACTTGTTTACTGGATACCGGAAGTGATATCTCTACAGTAGATGAATATACCTGGGAAAAGATAGGCCGACCAGAGTTACAGAAAACTAAAAAGATTGCAAGAGGCATTTCAGGTAATAAATTAAAATTCAAAGGTGAATTTTTCGCGAAAGTAGCATTTGATGGCAAAGCACACAAGACTAAAATCTGTGATTTTAGGAAAGAATACAAATCTATTTGGTATAGATTTAATCGTGTTATTTAATTTATGGGAAAAGCCCATGAATATGTTTTGCAGAAGGATAAATGCGTCAGATGTAGGAAAGTCGAAGCAGACTGAAAAATTCGTGAAAGACTTAAAAAATGAGTTCACGAAAGTATTTTCGGAGGAACTGGGTTGCTGTACGCAAACTGAAGTGAAGTTTGAAATAAAGAACAACATTAAACCAGTGTTCAAACCAAAAAGGAAAGTTCCCTTTGTATCATTAAAGGCGATAGACAAAGAATTGCAAACATTGGAGAAAAATGGAGTTATTGAAAAAGTAGATTATTCGGACTGGGCTTCGCCTACGGTCTATGTAAAGAATAATAATACCAAAATAAGAGTGAGTGCAGATATTTCGACCGGAGTAAACGAATGCTTAAAAGATCACAAGTATCCACTCCCCACACCAGAGGAGATATTTTCAAAGTTAAATGGAGGAAAGATCTTTTAAAAGATACATCTATCAGAAGCATATCTTCAAGTAAAGTTCGAAGAAGAATGTTCAATGTATTTGACAATAAACACACATAGAGGACTATTGATTGAAACGTCTACCGTTTGGTTTAAAGGTAGCACCTAGTGCATTCCAACAAATCATGGATACTATGTTATTGGGTCTTGACTATGCAATGGCTGACTTAGATGACATTTTGATTAAAAGCGAAAGTGTAGAAGAGCATAAAGCGCATGCCCGCGAAGTGTTTAAGCGAATTAGGAATTATAGGTTCAAAGTAGGACTTGAAAAGTGCGAGTTTTGCTTGGACAAGATTGAGTATTTAGGTCAAATTATCGATCGCAAAGGTAGAAAACCTAATCCAAACAGAACTGAAGCAAATAAAAATATGCCTATTTCAGATAATGTAACTAAGCTACAATCTTTTTGGGGGTTTGCGAACTGTTATAACATCTACATTCTTAATATGCACGACCTAAAGAGCACCCTTAAATAAGTTATTGAAAAAAAATAAAAAGTGGTGTTGGACGAAGGAATGCGACGAAGCTTTTGAAAAAATCAAAAAGTGCTTGTTGTCTGATTTGGCGTGAGTGCATTTTGATCCGAAGAAAGAGTTAATTATAGCAACGGATGCAAGTGAATACGGCATTGGAGCCGTATTGTTACACAAACTCGAGAATGACGCAACGAAACTTATCGCTCATGCTTCGAGAGCGTTGCTTCCAGCAGAAAAAAAAATTATAGCCAAATAGAAAAGGAAGCACTACTGTAATTTATGCGGTAAAAATTCCATAGATTCATTTATGGGAGAGCGTTTGTGTTGCAAACCGACCATAAACCGTTATTATCAATATTTGGGTCAAAAAAAGGTGTACCGACTCATTCAGCGAACAGGCTACAAATATGGTCTGTAAATTTGTTAAATTACAATTTCAAAATGAAATTTATTCCATCTGAAGAAAATGCACATGCGGATTGTCTGTCAAGACTGATTCCAAGAAAAGCCTGAATTACTAGAAGAAACGGTGATAGCAGCGCTGAAAGAAGAAAAGGAACTAAAAGATGTATTAGTAAACACCGTTAGCGTATTACCGGTAACGCCGGAAGAAATTGAAACAATGGCGAAAACAGATGACTATATTGCTAAAAAGATTAAGCAAGTTAAAGAAAATAAAGGAGGAAATATTTCACCATTTTCAATTTGTAACGAGACACTGATGTATGCTTAGAGAGTGGTAATACCAAGGGTGTTAAGAAAAAGGATTTTAAAAGAATTTCATCTGGGTCATTCAGGCATATCACGAATGAAGTCCTTAATGAGGAGTTATGTGTACTGGCCTAGAATGGACCAAGATATCGAAGAATTAGTGAAACAGTGTAAAGGCTGTCAGCTAGCAGCTAAATCGCCATCCATAAAAACGCAGCCGTGGCCTAAAACGGATGTGCCGTGGTCACGAATACATGTGGACTATGCAGGACCAATAAAAGGAGAATATTATCTAATCATGGTGGATAGTTTTTCCAAATGGCCTGAAGTATATAAATTTAAGCGACCAACAGCGGCAAATACGATAAAGGCTTTAAATGAAGTATTCAGCCGGCTGGAGGTACCAAAAACAATCGTAAGTGATAACGGTACCATGTTTACGGGATCTGAGTTTAAGAGTTATTGCGAGGCGTTAGCTATGGAACACGTAATGACACCCGCATATAATCCGAGGTCAAATGGGCAGGCGGAAAGGTTAGTCGATACATTCAAAAGAGCAATGAGAAAAGCGGATGGAATCGACACTGATGATAAAAATATTCAAACTTTTTTGATGGTGTATAGGATTACACCCAATCACAATATCAAAGGTAATTTACGCAAGAAAGATTAGATCAATCTTTGATAGACTATTACCAAATGAAAGGAAAAAGACCTTGAGAAAATCAAACTCGGATACAAAATATTTCAAAGAAGGCGATAAAGTTTTCTTTAAAAATTATCGGTCAGGAAAGTGTTTGTGGGAAGACGGAATAGTAAGTCGAAGAATCGGTAAAGTGATCTATATAGTGCAAGAACAGAAGTTTGTCTGCAAAAGACACCTAAATCAGTTAAGACCCCGATTCGTGGAAACCGTCAATAAGGAATACGAGATAACAATGGAGGTACTATACGATACGTTTGAAATTAAACTACTCGCGAACGTGGAAGTACCGATGAAAAGTAATGATTCTCCTGTAAGCGAAGACACAAGGAGAAGTAAGAGAAAAAGAAAGAAAACAAAACACCTCTGCCCAGATCCCAAAAGAAAAAAATATTAAGCAAAATTCCACGAAGAATTTAGCTAGGGGGAAGGTGTTGTAGAGGAACATCCTATCCTACCCCGGAATGGATATGGTCTAGTCTATAAAAGACTGTGACTGTGGGCATACGTCAGCATACGTCGCTAGACGGAAGCATACGTCACTAGACGGAAGCATACGTCGCTAGACGGAAGCATATGTCGCTAGACGGAAGCATACGTCACTAGACGGAAGCATACGTCACTAGACGGAAGCATACGTCGCTAGACGGAAGCATACGTAGCTAGACGGAAGCATACATCTGTAGACCAACGCATACGTCATAGGCAGAGAAGTTTTCTACTTGATCGTTATTCCTGTTACTATTCGTTGATTGTTCTTGTACGTCTATTGCTTTATTGTACTGTTGTATAATAAATCTCTTCTAATCTATCTTCAGTGTTAAGTATTATTCTTACACTATTCTTTTCCCTGGTATTCCTTCCCGGGATGTATCAAAATCATAAAATGACTTAATCATCATCAGAAGATGAGGAAAGGCGCCGGCAAAGATCGGCAAAGATTTTGTCTTTATTCATATGTACTAAACTTTTCCGTCGTTTTCAATGCACGTGAGTGAAGCAGCCCAGTTCTATAAACAGCCATACAGTACTGTGCAAAAGTATTAGGACAAGAACTATTTTATTTTTTTAAAATTTAATATTTAGTCTAATAGCCTTTTGCTTTAATCACAGCCTTCATTCTGTCAGGCATTGACATAACAAGCTTCTTCAATATATCTAATGGTATCTCCTGCCAAGCAGCTTGTATTTGTTCCCAAAATGCGCCTTGCGAAGTAACATTAGATTTATCAATTCGAGGGGAGGAAATAAGAAGAAAGTCAGTCATATCCAAGGATAATAGAATAATGAGTTGTTTCAAAATAACTTGTTTAATAGAAAATAGGAAAAATAAAAAATAACTTCTTTTTAATACATTTCTTTTACACCTAGTTTTAAATAATCAATATTTATTAGCAATTTACTTGGCTTTTCACCCTGCATTTAAATTTCAGTGAGTATTTTAGGAAAATCACCCAGGGAGGAGATTCCAGGAGAGCTAGACAGGGCTATAGAAGATCCTTAAACCTGTAGTAGAACCAGTATCTGCGCCTTTGTGCAAGGAGGAACAGGATGAGCACTACAAGAGCCCTACAAAACGAACTCCAGCAGGCCACTGGTGTTAATGTTTATGACAAAACAATCAGAAACAGGCTCAATGAGGGTGGCCTGAGAGCCCAACGTCCTGTAGGGGGCCCTGTGCACATTGCCCACCATGGTAGAGCTCGATTGGCGTTTACCATAGATCACCAGAATTGGAAACTCTGTTGCTCTGTGCTCTTTACCGATGAGAGCAGGTTCAATTTAAACACATGCGACAGACGTAAAAGAGTCTGAAGATGGCGTGGCGAACGTTATGCTGCCTGCAACATCATTAAGCATGACCGGTTTGGTAGTGGGTCAGTGATGGTCTGGGGAGGTATATCCCTGGATGGACGCACAGACCTCTACAGGTTAGATGATGGCACACTGACTGCTATTAGGTATCGGGATGAAATCATTGTAACAATTATCAGAACATACGCTGGTGCAGTTGGACCTGGGTTCCTCCTGGTCCACGACAATGCCCGACCTCATGCGGCTAGAGTATGCAGGCAGTTCCTGGCGGATGAAGGAATTGATATCATTGACTGGCCTCCACGTTCACCTGACCTCAACCCAATGGAACACCTCTGGGACATTATGTTTAAGTCTATCCGATACCGCTAGGTTGCCTCTCAGACTGTCCAGGAGCTCAATGTTATCTGGATCAGATCTGGGAGGAGATCCCCCAGGATACCATCCGTCATCTCATTAGGAGCATGCCCCGACCTTGTCAGACATGTGTACAGCGGCCAAACAAAGTACTGAGAATCATTTTGAGATTCTAAATGTTATTTTGGCAAAATGGACCAATCTGCTGAGTCATATTTTCACTTTTATGTTTTTGGTGTCTTCCCCCCTTCTATAGGGTATCATTTTCATTTCTATCAAATTATGTTACTAATGCATCACCTACTTATTATCAGGAAAGATATTCAAGATCATTTTCCCCAGTTTTGATCTGATGTGTTTTCGAAGTGTTCCTCTAATTTTTTGAGCAGTAAATATATATATATATATATATATATATATATATAATGTGTCATTCGGCAGAATGAACGACATTTTCGTAACAAAAAATTTATCGTAAATAATCAGGCAGGTATAAATAAATATATATAATGTGTGATTCTAAACAGAATATCTACTGAAATACGAGTATCGATCAAAAATAATATACAAACAAATCATTTCATATATATATATATATATATAGTACTGTGCAAAGCTATTAGGACAAGAACTGTTTTATCTTCATCAGACATATTGACAGAAAATAAACAATTTAATCAATTTTATTTGATTTACTCAACAAATGTTTTAACAAGAAAAAATACTTGTTACAAAATAAATTTAATATTTAGTATAATAGCCTTTTGCTTTGATCACAGTCTTCATTCTGTCAGTCATTGACGTCACAAGCTTCTTCAATGTATCTAATGGTATCTCCTGCCAAGCAGCTTATATTTGTTCTCAAAGTGTCTTGCGAAGTAACATTAGATTTATCAATTTTTTTATCCAAAATATTCCATAGATGTTCAATAGAGTATTTTCAAAATAACTTGTTTAATAGAAAATAGGAAAAATTATAAGTTCTTTTTAATACATTTCTTTACACCTAGTTTTAAATAATCAATATTTATTAGCAATTTACTTGGCTTTTCACCCTTTATTTGAATTTCATTGAGGTTTTTAGGAACATTATCTCTGTTCTAATACTTTCCTCTAAGAAGTATAAGAACAACCCAAGCAGTTCTGGATTCAGCAATTGGCCAACACCTGCTCGACAATCAAGTATGTGCCTCCTCGTAGGAGGACAATTGGTTTTCTGTTCTGCACAGTGCTCGATCGGCTTATCATCTTCGTGTTTTGAAGGCTATTTGCCTAAAAATCCAGCAGCCGAGCCTGTGCAGGCAGAAAGAGCATTTCCTTCGCTCCTTGCATTTACTGGTGAGTTTGTGAGTGCAACATTTTTCTCTTTTATTTCACTCTTGTGGAATTATATGTATGCACCCGCCTTACATTTTAATGTTTTTTTTTCATTAAAGTTTACTTTTAAACGAGTTCCATCTTCTCACAGTATTGTCAGTATTCCCTTTTGGTCTTGTCCTTGTCTATGACCCTTTATAATTTAAGCCAGCGAAGCCCTTGATAAATGTTGGCCGAAAGGTTCCTCGGGTTTGTGGGATAATTATGACGTCCATTCTTTTCAATATATATATATATATATATATATATATATATATATATATATATATATATATATATGTTTGACTCCAAGATATATATATATATATATTCTTAAATTTCCTCCCGGAATAAATCATCTACCTTGTGTATGCAGTGAAAGTCTACTTAAATAAACATTCTTCCCGTGTTCAAATGTTATTTTCCCTTAGCACTCAATATTTCTCCTCTTTATGAGACGTTGCTATTATTATTACAGATGCGATGGGAGTTTTTATCGATTCACACCTGTCAACGTTGCTTTCAATAATCTCTTTGAATTTACACAGGTGATCTCGATCTGACCAAACTTCTATCAGCAGATATTCTGAACGTGTATGATTAGTTTTGTTGCTTTTATTCCGTTTTAGCCGAAATTCTTTCCGCCTTGTTCAGTTGAGTTGCTGATATCTTGATTTTATGACTTGATATTTAATAAGCAATGAAACATTTAAAAAAAAAGGGAAAAAAGAACGATCTGTTTGACTGGAATATAAATATAAAAAAAAAATAATTGTTCAAGGGTTTGAATGTAAATGCACAACTACTTCAAACACGAACCAAGTTAAATTTTCTAACACTCCAAGATGCGTATAAGCTATCTATATATCGATTTGTCTCAGTTTTGTCTCTCTCTCTCTCTCTCTCTCTCTCTCTCTCTCTCTCTCCATCCCTCTCCCTTTCTCTCTCTACCAATTCCGCTCTTTCTTTCTTCCTTTCTTTCTTTCTCAGTCTGTTTACGCTTATCTATCTATCTATCTATCTATCTATCTATCTATCTATCTATCTATCTCAGTCTTTCTTTCTTTCTGTCTTTCTTCCTCGGACTTTCTTTCTTTTTATTCTTTTACTATCTATCTATCTATCTATCTATCTATCTATCTATCTATCTATTCTAGTCTTTTTTCTTTTTTTCTTTCTTTCTCTATCTATCTATCTAGCTAGCTAGCTAGCTATCCCAGGCTTTCTTTCTTTCTTTCTTTCTTTCTTTCTTTCTTTCTTTCTTTCCCAGGCTTTCTTTCTTTCTCTATCTATCCCAGGCTTTCTTTCTTTCTTTCTTTCTTTCTTTCTTTCTTTCTTTATCTATCTATCTATCTATCTATCTATCTATCTATCTATCTAGGTTTTCTTATTCTCTCTACCTATTGCTGTTTGTTCATCATTTCATACACTTTTTGCTAAAGTTATTACTATAAAACCAACACTCAGTGCGAAAAAGCGTCATAACATTAACGAAATTGCTGGCGAGTCAAATTTGTTACGCGTTACTGGATTGCAAACTTCCAGTAATTTGCTATGCTTAATTTATTCTGGTAAAAAGTCACAGTGTCTGAAAAAACCCAATGAGATTTGAACTCACAACAATAGAAATTCTCTGCGAGTCTAACACCACTCTCTGAGCAGACGCCAGGTAATTAAGCTTAGGTCTGCTTGGTCCTAGGCTACATTAACGGAACACCCAGTGAGGTTCAAATTCGAAACATGTTAACAAGTCAGATAATCGCATAGGCTCATGGAATTCCGTTTGAAGACTGAGAAATATTAGAGCGTTATCGACCGTGTATGGAATGTTTTTGTCATATCTGGTCAGGTGCCCCCCTGCTATTCGTCTCAGTGTTCTCGACAGGCTCCAAAGGAAAATCTGTAATGTGATTTGTCCCGACCTGACAGCACGACTCCAACCACTTTCTCATCGGTGTTATGTGACTTACCTCTGTCTCTTCTATAAATGTTCTCATAGCTTCTGCTCTAAAGACCTTTAGGTCACTCGTACCCACTACACAAGAATATACTCGGGCAACCAGACTGGCATCAAGGTCCCACCACTTTTACAGTTCTATCAATCAAATGCAGGCGACAATTCTACTCCAGCAGCTTCTTTCCTCGGGCTTCCCGCCTGCGAAACTCCCTTCCATATACTTGCTTTCCTGACGGCTACAACCTCCAAGAATTTAAATGCAAAGTCAATTCCTATCTCTTATCCTCTTAATTCCAGTCCTTTCCACATCACCTCGTGTATCTTGTTCTTTTCCTTTCACTCGACCTTCGTAACTGTCTTCATCCATCTGTTCATATCCTTCTCTTGTCTTTTCTTTTTTACCTTCTTTAGCTGGTTCGTCTTTGTCTTCACTCTTTTCCTGTTTAAAACTTTAACTCTGTTATGTAGCCCTCTCTACATCAGTGGCGTTACCGCTTTGTTTGGGGTGAAGTAATTAAAAAAATAGAAAAAGCAGTGGCGACTGTAGTCGAACATTTTCTTTTCTTTTCTTTTCTTTTTCAGAGAAAAGTGAATATGAAGCGAGCCGAACATTATCCAAGTAGGGTTGGCTCTTTCAGAAGTAGAGTAAGTGTTTCTTGATTGGCCCTCGACGCGATGGCTGTGCGCAGCTGGCAACAACCCGAACGACAGAAACACTGGAGCCACAAGTTGCTCACCCGTTGGGCCTTCACATCCGATACTCTTGTGTGCGTGTTTATATACAAACATTGCGAAATCTATGAGAGCAGCCGACTTTTGTGGGGCGTCGCGTGGCGTGTAAGGGTTTATGATTTCACCTGTGCCCCTTTCTACACATCTGCTTCAATTTCATTATATATATATATATATATATATATATATAGTGTGTGTGTGTGTGTGTGTGTGTGTGTGTGTGTGTGTGTGTGTGTGTGTGTAAGTCTAAGGTTTGCTCTCCAGTATCTCTAGAACCAGTTATTCGGTCTAGATGCGGGGCTTGGCAAATCAAGCAGAATAGAAATGACTGTGCGTGCGGTGTAGTTACTCAGTCACCAGTGAAAGCACCTTTCATGTTTATCTATATTGGTTATCTGTGCTTTCTGGCCTTGGGCGTATATATCGGCGCCGAAAGTACATTTGACGAACTGACTTATAATTATGAACTAGATTTTTATGTTCCTTTTATTGGGTAAAACTTAAATCTACCTTTTCTCTCCCTCAAGCTATGGTCTAAATAAACCTGGACTTTCTAGCCTTGCATTGTCTTGATGAAGTACATCACAGAATTCAGAAGCATTCAAAATGGAAAGACAATGCAAACCACTCAAATATATTTAGGATGATAAAAAAAAGCGAAGCAGTGGTGAGCCATGATCATTTACCTTCTAAAAACACATAGCAGCAAAATAAGCGTTAAAGTTTAAGTAGAATATGATGAAGTAGATGGCGATCACTAAAAGCGAACGTTGAATATTATTCTGAAAAATGAAAGTGCGGCTTGGTAAATATGTGAAGTAGCGAGTTGTAGTAGATTAAGGCGCAATTGCCCTAGGTAGGCTATTGTTTCGCAATAAAAAATACCGCAATTTTTTCAGGCAGCCCTCGTATATACACTTTGGTGTTCATAATAATCATCCATCGCTATATGCACACACACACACACACACACACACACACACACACACACATATATATAAAACGATGTTATAAGTTTTCCAAAAAAATTGTTTGGATGTAGTATATGTGTTTTTTTTTCAGGATCGTAATGCAAGTTGTCTCTTGATGAAAACGCATAATAATAAGAAAGAGAGAAGAGATGGATTCATACGTTTCTCAATGTTATTAGCACGTAAGTGAGTGGAATGAACTAGACTGGAATTCGAACTCGGCACAACAAATCCTCAATCGGAGACACAAACCACTACTCTACTTTGCCTCCTGGTAGGCACACATAAAATAAGAAAGAAAAAAGAGGTGGATTCATACGTTTCTCAATGTTATTAGAACGTAAAAGATGGAATGAACTCGACTGGAATTCGAACTGGGCACAACAAATCCACAAAGATACAAACCATTACTCTGCCGTGTCTCCTGATAAGCACACATAATAATAAGAAAGAAAGAAGAGATGGTTTCACAAGTTTCTAAATGTTATTAGCACGTAAATGAATGGAATGAACTCGACTGGATTTCAAACTCGCCACAATAAATCTTTAATACAAGCCACAACCCATTACTCAACCGTGTCTCCTGGTAAACACACATAACATTAAGAAAGAATGAAAGAAAAAAGAGATGGATTCATACGTTTTCCAATGGTATTAGTACGTAAGAGAATGGAATGAACTCGACTGGAATTCGAACTCGGCACACCAAATCCTCAATCGGAAACACAAACTTTTACTCTACCGTGTATCCTGGTAAGGACACATAACAATAAGAAACAAGAAATGGATTTATATATTTCCCAATGGTATTAGAACGTAAGTGAATGGAATGAACTCGACTGGAATTCGAACTCGGCACAATAAATCCTCAATCCGAGACACAAGCCACTACTCTACCGTGTCTCCTGATGAGAACACATAATAATAAGAAAGAAAGAGAGATGGAATCATACATTTCTTAATGTTATTAACACGTAAGTGAATGGAATGAACTCGACTGGAATTCGAACTCGGCACAACAAATCCACAGTCGGAGACACAAACAATTACTCTACCGTGTCTCCTGATAAGCACACATGATAAAAAGAAAAAAAAGAAGAGATGGATTCATACGTTTCTCAATGTTATTAACACGTAAGTGAATGGAATGAACTCGACTGGAATTCGAACTCGGCACAATCCATTACTCTACCGTGTCTCCTAGTAAGCATACACTATAATAAGAAAGAAAGAAGAGATGGATACATACGTTGCCCAATGTTATTAGCACGTAAGTGAATGGAATGAACTCGATTGGAATTCGAACTCGGCACAACAAATCCTCAATCCGAGAGACAAACCATTACTTTTCCGTGTCTCCTGGTAAGCACACATAATAAAAAGAAAGAAAAAAGAGATGGATTTATACGTTTCCCAGTGTAAGTGAATGGAATGAACTCGACTGGAATTCGAACTTGTCACACCAATTCCTCAATCTGAGTTGTACTATTCACGTGAACATGGTCCGAGAGGCGATTTACACATAAAATAATGTAAAAAATCACTGTGAAATATGGGCTCTCTTATCTGGCAACGAATGCTGGGCAATATATTTACAGATAATAAAGCTATAATTGTAATTCTACAGAAAACTCTTCAGAGTACCATTGACCGAACATTTGCGAAACGAAGTTTTAGATAAAATCGAAAAGAAAAACATCAGAAAATCGACATTTGACCTTTGTAGAGCACATATAAAAAAAGGTGTGGAAAATTTAATACTCGCAGGAAAGATTGAAGGCAAGAGAGACCGACGAAAACAACGCCCAACATACCATTCTGGATGGCAGAACAAAATTTAGAAGAGATAAACATGACAAAATTTATTAAGAGTTAGAAATTGTGGAGAGCCATGATCGTCAACGCCTGAAGGAATGCGGCGAATTGCTGAAGATGAATCTACCGACATTTTACAGAAGAAATGAAAATTCACCTCCCAAAAGACAATTTATTAATGAATGAGGTGAGGTAAAACTTGAAGCAATTAAAATGTGATTCTACAGAGGGACGTTGCCGATATGGATCGAGCATGTGAGCAATGATGAGGAAATTAATACCGGGAAGAGACAGTTAAAGTTCCTTGGACATGCAGTGAGGAAGGAGGGCTTGGAAAACCTAATACTAACAGGGCCAGATTGAGAGAAAAAGAGACAGGGGAAAGCAGCGGATAACATATTTGAAGCACCTGATCAGGTGGATGACCGGACTAGTGTTATGTGGTGTAATAGAAGGCGTGCTAAGAGAGACCAGGGATAAGAAGACGTGGAAAGCCATGATCGCCTACTTCCTGAAAGGACAGGGCACAAAAAAGAAGAAAGGGTAATAAATTCCCACCACGTTTGGAAGACTGAATTTCAATGTCAATTTTAAAAAAAAATCCTTTTATTGGTTCCACAATCACCACATTCTCTCATAGATTAACCTGTCAAAACTTTCTGTAAACATATAATATAACAAAACAGATACGACTCGGAAAGAGTAAAAAATCGTTCAAGTTGTTATTATGCAAAAAAATAACATTAAATATATAATATTTTCTACGGGGATGCTATTTTAAATTACATATAAAATATTTTATATATATTTTTTAATCATATCACCCCTAGCAAGGCGGTAACGCCACTTATGTGCAGGGGGCTACGTAAGAGTGAAAAGATTGGGAAAGAGAAAGCCGGAAACCACATCCTAAACAGGGAACAAGGGATGAGCCTCTTCACCTGTTCAATAGACGAGGGTGGTGGAGTATGATAGAATAATAATAATAATAATAATAATAATAATAATAATAATAATTGTGCTTGTCCGTTGCTTCGTTACGCGCTGCCAGTACCCGAAATAACGTGTGGTGGATAGGAAATTACGAATGAAAAGCAACTTTCTTCGTCACTTTTACAAAAATTCACAATAACATGTGAAATCCTGGTTTCGCCAAATAGAAAAAAGATTGACCACTGCTTAAAGAAAAAGTTGAAGCCGGATTTCGCGAGTAGATGTTAAATTATTTTTCTGACTAATGGAAGCGATTTGCAAGACTGAGAAGCATTATCGATCCAGTGCGAAAAATCTAAATGACTATAAAAGGCGAAAGGTAAGTCAGCCAGAGAGTCACATGGAAGCAGCAGAGACGACAAGCTAAAATGTAACAAAGGAGAAACTTCAAGTCCACCCGGACTGTCGTTCTCTTCTCTTTCGTTCTCGGGTGCTGATTCCTTTTACTTCTTCTCTATTCTCAACATTCCTACTCAAGTTGTGAATTTAGTACCAGGCTACAGCAATGGTGAACAAGTAACTAAGGGTCGAGTTAGAGGGAGATAATTCATGACTACCAAAGAGGCTTCGCACAAGGAATGATAATGATATACCCCAGTGATCATAATTAAGAGTTCAGTTCGAAATTCTGCGGTAGAATGGTTGCCAGCCAAGGCTATAGAACCCAATCTGTCCAATTATTTGACTTATAGGTAGAGGGAGAAGAAATATATTCTATTATTAAGTAGTAATTAGAGGGGGATCAGTTGATTACTTCAAAACAATATAGAACTGATCCCCCACTTAATGCCCAGTAGAAGCCTTAATCATGTTTTCAACTATTATAGTCAGTCAGTTAAGTGCCATACGTGAAACACGCTTGGGCGAAAGAGACATGACTGACTGGGCAGAAGATTATCCCGCAGTAGGTTGCCATTGCTTTCTGCGGTAGAATGGCTGCCAGCCAAGGCTATAGAACCCAATCTGTCCTATTATTTGACTTATAGGTAGAGGGAGAAGAAATATATTCTATTATTAAGTAGTAATTAGAGGGGGATCAGTTTATTACTTCAAAACAATATAGAACTGATCCCCCACTTAATGCCCAGTAGAAGCCTTAATCATGTTTTCAACTATTATAGTCAGTCAGTTAAGTGCCATACGTGAAACACGCTTTGGGCGAAAGAGACATGACTGACTGGGCAGAAGATTATCCCACAGTATAGTTGCCATTACTTTCTGCGGTAGACTGGTTGCCAGCCAACGCTATAGAACACAGTGTGCCTTGTTACTTAACCCATAACTGGAGGGAAGAAACGGGTTGAATACCTTTCCCAGTGGTATTTGTGCGTAAGTGAATGCAAGAAATTCAACTGGAATTCGAACTCGGTTCCGCAATTTCTCGATCCCAAACCGATATCAACTGCACCACAAACGCACATCTAATTATTCTAATATCCTACCCAAATATATTAAGGTAGCAGAACATTTCCAAATATGGCGTATTTTAGGTTCTCCTATTTCTCATTCTAAACTGTTATCCTCCCACCTGTATATCTAAACTTATAGCCTCTGGTATTAATTCTTAAGCGGTCACCTACACAATTGGCCATAATTATTAGGCCATCCCAGTTTTTTAAAAGAAATGATGTATTTCATACTATTTTGGGATTTATTGCCAAGTGGATAATTCTTAATGAAAATAGAATGGGTCTTTTGTTAATACTGCACAATAATATGTACATCGAATGAAATAATATGTGCATCAAATGTTCTAGTGTGCATTTTTTGTCCTCTCTTCCTCATGCTAGTCTCTTCTTCTTATTGGAAGGCCGAAGCTAAGGCTTCCTGGCCGCCTTGTTATAATAATTTTGCAATGTAATAATAACAAAAGAACCATTCTATTTTCATTTAGAATTATTCACTTGGTAATAAATACTAAAAATAGGATGGAATACATCATTTTTTTTAACTGGGGTGGCCTAATAATTATGGCCGGTAGTATATATATACCAGACTGGCAACTGGGTCCCACCCATTCACAGTCAGGTTAGCCAAATGCAGACGACAATTCTACTCCTGCAGCTTCTTCTCTCGCACTTCCCGCCTGTGAAACTCGCTCCCGTATTCTTGCTTTCCTGACGGCTACAACCTCCAGAAATTTAAATGCAAAGTCAATACTCATCTACTAACCACTGGACTCTAGCTCTCTCCCCACCCCTGTATAACCTTCCCTTTCTCTCCACCTATGTATCTGTCATCGCACCTGCTTTCTCAGCTTTCTGTTGCTCCTTTCTAACTAGTTTGTACTCCTCACTCTTTTCTAATTAATCTTTTTACAGTTATGTAGCCCCCCTGCACATCAGTGGCGTTTCCGCCTTACTCGGGGTGAAATGATTAAAATATATATATATATATATATATATCAAATCTACAGGGTGCGATGGCTAAATTGTCGCTATTTGCCTTGTAAATTTTGCAAAGTAATAATAACAAAAGAACCATTCTATTTTCATTCAGAATTATTCACTTGGCAATAAATACCAAAAATAGTATGAAATACATCATTTTTTTTTTAACTGTCGTGGTTATGACCGGTACCGTATCTTTCATTCTTCCATGCATTGAATACTGTTGCCATGTCTGGTTGGGTGCTCCTGCTAATTATCCCGACGTTCTCGACAGAATGCAAAGGGTAATCTGCAATATTATCGATCCTGACTTGGCAGCCAGCCTTCACTGACTTCCTCACTGACTTGATGTGATGTGGCTTCCCTTTGTCTTTTCCAGAAGTATTTCCCTGGAAACTGCTGTAACGAACTTTTTCCCCTGCACCCCGATCACCTGCTACTAGATTAACATCTAGATCCCACCCCTTTAACGTAAATATAATTAAATTTAAACTTCTCTTCTACTGTAATAGTTGCTTTTCTCACACTTCCTGTTTGTGGAACTCACTTCCATTCGCTTGCTTCTACAATCTCCAAAAGTTTAAATGCAACGTCAATTGTCATCATTTATCTACTTGATTCCCATCCATCTCTTATCTTTTTTCGTCATCGCCTATACCTTATGTTTTCCCTCACTCTAACTCCCTGCGCACCAATGGTATTTCTGGTTGGTGTGAAATGATTAGCAAAAAAATCTAGGTACTGATCGTAATAGCTAAATGCTTCTTATGCGAATTAACACTAAGCAGAGAACGAATTTTTCGCAGAATCAGAAGCAGTGCCCTTTATATAGAATATTTCTTCATCGACCTAAGTGTAAGACTCACTTTTGACACGAAAGTTTTTTTCTGCAACGTGGGAACTCACCTCGGGTAAAGATGCGCGTGATCACTGCAGATAGTCATGGTTTTATCTATGTTGCAAGAACTCTAACAGACCGTGTTTGACTGCCGATCAAAGCAGATGATAAGAATTATCACACTTATAAAAAAAATCATCCCGCCTTTGGCACAGATGTTGCCTTGGCAAAACCTCATGCAAATGGCTGTCGGTCCATAACGGTAAAAGATCGTGTGCCATACTTTGATAAGGTTTTGCGATAAATAATGGCCAACATTTAATGTCATCATATCCATATACCATAACGACGAGAGGGAAAAACAAAACACCATTCCGATGTAAGATACACAAAATTAATATTTAAGATGACGAAAACTATTCTCTTAACCATGTGTACGCTGTCAAAAGTTGAAAAAAAAATTTTTATTAGGTTGAGCAATAGATTGCGTTTCGAGTTTTATAACTAAAAAAAGGTAAGTACAATTGCATTTTACGTACACTACCAGCCATAATTATTAGGCCATTTCAGTTTTTTAAAGAAATTATGTATTTCATACAATTTTTATAATTTATTGCTAAGTGGATAATTCTAAATGAAAATAGAATGGTTCTTTTGTTAATACTACAAAACAATATGTGCATCAAATGAACTGTTCTGGTGTCCAGTTTTTGGGCTCTCTTCCCCATGCAAATCACTTCTTCTTATTGGCTGGCCGAAGCAAAGGCTTCCTGGCTGCCTTGTAAAAGTTTGCAAAGTAATAATAACAAAAGAACCATTTTATTTTCATTTAGAATTATCAACTTGGCAATAAATATAAAAAATAGTATGAAATATATCATTTTTCTTTTTAAACTGGGGTGGTTTTATAATTATGGCCGGTAGTGTCTATTTTCCGTCCATACTGAGAATATTGCTGCCACATATGGTTGGGTGAGCTTGCTATTTACCTTAAGCTCCTTTATAAAATCCAAAGAAGAATCAGCAATATTATCGGTTCTAATCTGGCTGCTCGGCTTCAGTCACATTTCAACCGCCGTAGAGTTACTTTGTTGTGTTTTATCTATATATTTTTAATCGTATCACCCCGAGCAAAGCGGTAACGCCACTAGTGTGCAGGGGGATACATAAGAGTAAAAAGATTAGATCGAAGAGAGTGAAGAGAAAGACGAACCAGTTAGATAGGAGCAAGAGAAGGATGGAAATATATGTGTGATGACAGTTGCAAAAGTGGAGAGAAAGGAAAGGATATACAGGGTGATGAAGAATGAACTAGAGTCAAGTGGTTAAAAGATGAATATTGACATCGCATTTAAAGGAAATGGCCGTCAGGAAAGCAAGAATATGGAAGCGAGTTCCACAGGCGGGAAGTGCGAGAGAAGAAACTGAAAGAGTAGAATTGTCGTTTGTATTTGGTTGCCCTAACTGTGAATGGGTGAGACCCATTTGCCAGTCTGGTTGCACGAATAAACACCTGTTGCAGGGGCACTAGTGACTTAAGGTCGTTGTAGTAAAAGCCATGACAGTATTTATAGAACAGACAGAGGGAAGCCACATCCCATCGGTGGGGAAGTGGTTGGAGTCGAGCCACCATGTCAGTACCTATCACATTACTGATTCTCCTTTGGAGAACACTGAGATAAACAGCAGGGGCCCCTGACTATAATTGTTCAGATGATCTCTTCCCGTATGACACCTAACTTTTTTTTAAAATTTAAGCGCAGTGTGGTTCAATGGATATCGATTCGGAACGAGAAATCAGGGAGCCGAGTTCGAATTCCAGTTGTATTCCTTGCGTTCATTTATGAGCAAATACCTTTGGGAAAGGTATTAATCCGTCTCTTCCCTCCAGTTATGGGTTAAATAAAAGGAGAGATTGGGTTCTATAGCGTTGGCTGGAAACCAGTCTAACGCAGAAATTAATGGCAACCTACTGCGGGATAATCTTCTGCCCAGTCAGTCATGTCTCTTTCGAGACATGATCGCCCAAGCGAGCATCACGTATGACACTTAACTTACTGACTAGACTTGCATCACGATCTCATCAATTTATAATTGACCTGGCTAGTTGCAGCCGTGAGTCCAATGCCAACAACTTATTGTCTCGCATTTCTCGCTTGTGGAACTTCCTTCCGGCTCCGTGCTTTCCAGCGAAATTTAATCTACAAAAATTTAAATGCAATTTCAACCATTATCTACTGTCCTCCTGATTACTCTTTCCTCTTCCTGCTCATTATTAATTTTTCTTTTTCCAATTCTTCGACACCCTGCAACCACCTGTGTCTTAACGGCTTTATTGCCTTGCATGGAGTGAAACCGATTAAAAAATAAAATACATATTCACCATTATTTACAATGTATTCCTGCCACTTATTAGGCAGTTATTCGCTATGTTTGATGTGGCGACATCATAACGATATCCTCAAGAATCATCAAAGTCGGCGTGAACCTGCTCAGTTGAAGTGACAAATTCTTTGCACTCACTCTACCAAAGCTCTGTCTCCACCTCGATATTGAGCACTTTACGATAAAAACCCTGCTTTTCAATATACCTTTTATATTTAAAACTACTGGGAAAAAAAATTTGGCGCTAAACATTATCACAACTCAACACTATATACTGTACTGTGCAAAAGTATTAGAACAAGAACTATTTTAACTTTTATGAGGCATATTGACAGAAACTAAACAATTTAATTAAAGTAATTTTATTTGAATTACTCAGCAAATGCTATAACAACAAAAATACTTGTTAAAAAATTAATTTAATATTTACTATAATAACATTTTGCTTTAATCACAACCTTCATTCTGTCAGGTATTGACATCACAAGCTTCTTCAATGTATCTAATGATATCTCCTGCCAAGCAGCTTGTATTTGTTCCCAAAGTATGACTTGCGAAGTAACATTAGATTTATCAAAATTTTTATCCAAAATATCCCATAGATGTTCAATAGAGTAGTTTCAAAAATATTGTTTAATAGAAAATAGGAAAAATTAAATATAACTTCTTTTTAATACATTTCTTTTACACCTAGTTTTAAATAATCAATATTTATTAGCAATTTACTTGGCTTTTCATCCTGTATTTGTATTTCAGTGTGGGTTTTAGGAAACATTTTTTTTAATACTTTTGCACACTACCGGTAGTGTGCAAAAGTGTTAGGACAGGGGTGATTTTAAACTTTTATTTGATACCTCATAAAAGATAAAATAGTTCTTGTCCTAATACTTTTGCACAGTACTATATATTCATGAGGATTTGAGCATGCTGGTCTTGTTAACAAAATTTATCACGCCAGATGATGTACTCTCTCCCAGAAACGATTCCTAAAGTCGACTCACAATCAGTCACTGACTGTGCAGAAGATTATCCCAATTGATTATCCCTATTGCTTTCTGCGGTTGACTGGTTGCCAGCCAAAGCTATAGAACCCAATCTGTCCTGTTATTTAACCCATAACTGGAAGGAATAGACTGAATAATATCTTTCCCAAGGGTATTTGCGCGTAAGTGAATGCAACGAATTCAACTGGAATTTGAACTGGGCTCCCCGAATTCCGAGCCGGTATCCACTGCACCACAAAGGGGCTAGGAGAAGAGCAGGACAGGCTGGGTTCTGTAGTCTTGGGCTTGGCTAGAAGAAGGAAAAACTCTTAATTCAAAATCAGCCTGGAGGTTGACCACTTGTCCCGGAGGATGAATAGGTTTGCCTAGGGTCAACACTCCTACCCGTTCAAAAAGACAGTTACGGAAGCAACGAAGAACCAGCACAGATCAGATGGCGATGGAAAGAGGTCGTCGATGGCCTATGCTCCCTCCAAGAATGATGGGGTTTAGAGAGAGTTGCTACCGTAGTCAACTGGGATTTCTTCCTTAAAGCTCTCTGTGCTTCGTTTTTTGACAATTTCCAATAAACCTTCCTCGACCAGTTCAGTATTGTCATGTTATCCTCCTCAAAAAATTCTGAACGACCTTTGACTTATGGAATATATATATATATATATATATATATATATATATATATATATATCTTAGAAGTCCTTATCCCGAAAAATTCGCCTTATTTATTGAAAGTTCATGCTGGTTTTTAGTCATTCATGTTCCAACACAAAAATCGGGTTATAGATGGAGTGGTCCGATTTTAATCAAATTGGATACAAAGACAAGTTTCAAGTTTGCAGTTCTTACAATAGTGCAGAAAATCGATAATATATATATATACATACATACATACATATATATATATATATATATATATATATAGGGCAAGATATTTGTGTGTGTGTCTGTTTATCTACCTGTATGTCTGTAATTTTTATTTTTTCAGTTCTTTTATTTTAGTTTTTGGATCGGGTTTGGCTCTAAGTAGGTATATTTGTAGTTCTAAGTCTCAGCCATGATAGCATTTACTCAGAGGACTTATTTAGCCTTCAAAATTCAGCTTACCACGAAAAAAACTTATTTGATATCGATAGCAGGAAATCAAAATTTGACTTACATCCATTCATTTTTCTTTCAGTCTCCGGTTTCACTTTAAATGAAAACAACTATTGCATTTTAGTCTTTCGTGCCAATGTTCAAAGAGTCTGAGCTCCAGGACCATGCATTAGTTTTAAAGCTTTCATTGTACCCGAGCAACGCCGGGCTATACTGCTAGTATAATATACGTACATTTCCAATTAGAGCACAATTCAAACCATCTTTTTTTTTTAAATCATATCGCCCCAAGCAAGGCAGATTACTGCCATTGGTGTCCAGGGGTTTTACATTGGAGAAAGGTTATGAGAAAGAATGGCAGGTTATAGTGGGTGTCAGGAAGTGGGTAAGAGAAGGATGAGAATACTGATGAGAGTGGAGTGGACGGAGAAAGGAGCACAAAAGAGAGGATGCAGGTTAGTGAGATAGGAGATGACTATTGACTTTACATTTAAAGCTATGATAAAGAGTGACAGGTTATAGGGGGTGTCAGGAAGATGGTAAGAGAAGGATGAGAATATTGATGAGAGTAAAGTGGACGGAAAAAGGAGCATGAGGATGCAAGTTAGTGAAATAGGAGATGACTACTGACTTTACATTTAAATTCTTGGAGATTGTCGCTGTCGAAGAAGCAATAAATGGAAGGGAATTTCACAGGCGGGAAGTGCGAGAAAAGAAGCTGATGGAGTAGAATTTGCGCTTAGAATTTATTGGTTTCACAGTAAAAGGGTGGGAAAAGAAAATAGCCTGTATAGTTTTCTGCCATTTTTGAAATATTTTCCTGGTTTATTTTGTATTTATATCAACATTTTGGCGCCATAGTCTCGTTGTGAAACGAATTTGCGTTGTGGGGCAGTGGATATCAAATTGGAACAATAAATCGGAGAGCGTAGTTCAAATTCGTTGCATTCATTTACTCGTAAATACCGTTCGGAAAGGTATTATCGCGCCCCTACTTTCTCCATCTATGGGTAAAATAGCACGACAGATTGGTTTCTCTAACCTTGGTTGACAACCAGTCTAGCAGAAAACAATGGCAACCTACTGCATGATAATCTTCTTCTTAGTCATGTCTCTTTCGAGACATGATCGCCCAAAGCATGTATCACGTATGGCACTTAACTGATTGACTGAATATAATAGTTGAAAACATAATTTTTTTTTAATCGTATCACCCCGAGCAAGGCGGAACGCCACTGATGTGCAGGGGGCTACGTAATAGTGAAAAGATTGGAAAAGATAAAGCCGAAAACCACATCCTAAACTTCAACTGGGCATAAAGTGGGGGATCAGTTTTATGTTGTTATGAAGTACTAAACTGATCCCTTCAGTAATTACTTCTTAATATAATAATTCATCTCTTCCCCTTTTACCTATAAACCAAATACTAGGACAGAATGAGTTCTATAGCCTTGGCTGGCAACCAGTCTATCGCAGAAAGCAATGGCAACCTACTGTGGGATAATCTTCTGCCTATTCAGTCATGTCTCTTTCGGGACATGATCGTTCAAAGCTTAAATCACGTATGGCACTTAACTGACTCTCCTTAATATTTCTCCTATATTCTTTCACACACAGTAAACACCTGCGTTTTAGTGGATTTGTTGCCTTGCTTAGGCTAAAAATAGTTTATAAAAAAAAAGAAAAGAAAAACTGCAAGAAAAATAATTTCAAATTAATCAAAAGAATACAGAAATTTGAACAACTTCGTTACTCATTCAAATCATTTCGGGACATGAACAAATCGATTGACTGGGAATATTTTCGTATTGTGTTTGATTCACTGAACTATAAAGCTTAATTTATTCAGATAATTGAAGTACTTTCTGTAAATAGAATTAATTTGATCCAGAATAACAACAAGGAATTAAGGAATTAATTAGTTTGAATAGGTTAAGATGTGAGCAGTTAATTGGGGAACGTCAAAATCAACCAGGTATAGAAATTTAACAATCTGGAAAAGTTTTAACAGACAGCGGAAGTGGGGGCATCAAATTCTGATAATGCATTCAAATTCTAAAAGATGGCGGTTAAAAGTTAAACAGACATGACAAATAGTGTTTAAAAAAATAAGAGTGCTGGACTGCTATGTAATATCTAATCTAAACTAATTTATAAATAGAACTTTGTCTGTTTGATTGTGTGTGTGTGTGTGTGTGTGTGTGTGTCCGTTACCTATAGACTCCAAAACGGCTGAACCGATTTTCTTGAAAATTTACACAGTTGTATTATAAGCGTCTGCGAATGTTCTTAGCTAGGTTTTGTGTCGAGGTACCCCTGATAAATATCGAAAATCAATAATCGAAAAAATCGGGTTAGAGAAGGAGTGGTCCGATTTTAATCCAATTTGATACACTCATAGACAAAGACATAAACGATATTCAGAAGTTTCAATGTTGCAGTTCTTACGATAGTACAGAAAATCAATAATATCTATACATATATATCAAAGACAAGATGTTTGTGTGTGTGTCTGTTTATCTGCCTGTATGTCTGTATTTTTTCAGCCCTTTTATTTTAGTTTTTGCTTCGGATTTGGATCTAAGAAGGTTTAATTGTGGTTCGTAGTCTCAGCCATGATACCATTTACTCAGAGGACTTATTTAGCCTTCAAAATTCATTTGACGACGAAAAAGACTTATTTGATATCGATACCAGGAAATCAAAATTTGACTTACATTCATTCATTTTTCTTTCAGTCTACGGTTTCGCTTTAACTGGAAACAACTATTGCTTTTTAGTCTTTCGTGCCAACGTCCAAAGAGTCTGAGCTCCAGGATCATGGATTAGTTTTAAAGCTTTCATTACACCCGAGCAACGCCGGGCTATACTGCTAGTCAATTTATAAAACGATGAATGTTGGATGATTTTCCTCACAAATGAAGAGAAGAATTGAGGCAACAGAAGCAAAGAAAAGGGTAATGAAATGCCAAGTAATATGAGCCCTTCTATAAAAGAATAAATATTGGTCATATTTCTTCACAGATGAAGGGGAGACTTGAAGTAAAAGAAAGAAATAAAAAAAGAGCAACACTTTTTTATTTGCTTCTTTTGCTTCAAGTCTTTTTAAGCAATACGAACCCTTCTATAAAACAATAAATGACGAACGATTTTCTTCATAGATGAAGATGAGAACTGAGGTAACAGTGTTGTGGTTCTGTAGAAAGTTACTGAGAATATCATGGACTAAAGGTATTGGCAACGCGGAAGTCATAAGTGAAATGGAAACTAAAAGACGCTTGTAATTAGAACAAGCAGTTTAGCCCGGTATATGATCAGGAGCCCTTGCTGTTATCTCAGTGTTCTTGACAAACTCCAAAGGAGAATCAGTAATGTGATAGGTACCGATATGGATGCGCGTTGTGGTGCAATGGATATCGGCTCGGAACGAGAAATCGAGGAACCGAGTTCGAATTCCAGTTGAATTCCTTGCATTCACTTTCGCGCAAATACCCCTGGGAAAGGTATTAATACGTCTCTTTCCTCCAGTTATGGGTTAAATAATAGGACAGATTGGGTTCTATAGCCTTGGTCGGCAACCAGTCTACCGCAGAAAGCAATGGCAACCTACTGTGGGATAATCTTCTGCCCAGTCAGTCATGTCTCTTTCGAGACATGATCGCCCAAGCGTGTATCGCGCATGGCACTTAACTGACTGACTGACTGATACGGCGGCTCGACTCCAGCCACTTCCCCACCGACAGGATGTGGATTCGCTTTGTCTGTTCTATAAATACTTTCATGGCTTCTTCTCCTACAAACTTAAGTCAGTGGTGCCTCTGCAACAGGTGTTTACTCGTGCAACCAGACTGGCAACTGGGTCTCACCCATTCACAGTTAGATCAACCAAATGCAGACGACAATTCTACTGCTTCAGCTTCTTTTTTCGCACTTCCCGCCTGTGGAACTCCCTTCCATATATTGCTTTTCTGACGGCTACAACCTCCAGGAATTTAAATGCAATGTCAATACCCATCTCTTAACCACTTGACTCTAGTTCTCTCTTCACCACCCTGCATATCCTTTCCTTTCTCCCCACCTTTGCAACTGTCATCAAACCTGTAATCCCATCCTTCTCTTGCCTTTTTCTAACTGGTTCGTTTTTCTCTTCACTCTCTACTACCTAATAGATTTATTCTTATTCAAACCCCTGCACATCAGTTGCGTTACCGCCTTGCTCGCGATGATACGATTAAAAAAAAGATGAATTTACATAGCAAATACTTACACAACGTCCACCCTCGTCACTTTTATAGATATAGATTACCCCGGTTTCACGCGGGTAATATAAGGAATAATAAGAATAAAAAACATATGATGACTTTACATTGCAAATGCTCACACAACAACCACCTTTGTCACTTTCATAGTTATAGATATCAGTTTAGCCCGGTTTCGTTCAGGTAGTTTAAAGAATAATAAGAATAAAAAACATGATGAATTTACATAACAAATACTTACACAACGTCTACCCTCGTCACTTTTATAGATATAGATAGCGGTTTAGTCCGGTTTTTTTTATCCGATAGTTTAAGGAATAATAAGAATAAAAAACATATGATGAATTTACATTGCAAATGCTTACACAACGATCACCCTCGTCACTTTAATAGATATAAATAGCAGTTTAGCCTGGTTTCATTTGGATAGTTTAAGGAATAATAAGAATAAAAAGCATATGATGAATTTACATTGCAAATGCTTACACAACGATCACCCTCGTCCCTTTTATAGATATAGATCACAATGTAGAATGTCTCGAATGTATTTGTCTGGGTGGGGGAGGGGCATCATATATAGATGTATTAATATAAAGCGGGGTGATCGATTCTATATTATTATCAATACATAAACTGGTACCTGACTTTGTGGGTTGATAAATATATAAATATTTTACCCCTAATTTTGGCTTTCTGAAAACTTTCAAGTTGTCGTTAGCGCTCTAAATTTTTATCTAAATCGGAGCGCAACTCCCGTCGAGCTAGATCGCAAAATGCAGACGCTAAGTCGAATCTATCAAACAAGCAAATACTTACACACCGTCCACCCTCGTCACTTTTATAGATATAGATTAGAAAGCGACAGAAGAAATTTCTGGGCACATTAATGAGGGAACTGTGCTTGGGGAATTTGGCATTCACCAGACATATTGAAATCAAGAGAAAAAAAGCTAGCGTCTACCTGGTGATCTTGTGTATGGCGAAACAGGGAGTGTGATCGATCTAAGGAAGCAAACATTCTTAGTGTTACCAAAGATATAAAACTTTGAATAACCATGATCGTACACGTCCTGAAGAAGACAGAAGTCTTGTCGTATACAGTCTGCTATATTTAGCCAATATATTTTGTAAATTAGTCAAGAAGATATTTAAAGATGAATCTTAGTAGCTCCGACCAAATCTAAATCTTACATGGGTCAAGACATGGCCACCGGTGAAATTCTTTCTCGTTTCCGGAAACAGATTCTGCAAAAGTAGAAAATAAATTATTTCTCCAAAGAAATAACAAATAAATAAATGTTTTGATCTTATCAAAACATTCTTTCACTTTACAAAGAATATATATATATATATATATATATATATATATAATTCTATTTTTTTCGGCGCAAACTGAAAAAAAAGAAATTTTTCGCCAGGGCATTTTCATCACTGACTGAATTAGTAATTAAAACCAGATAATACAATTTCTAATTCTTCTGTTACCAATCTTTTCCTAGTATGGTAAATTGAGGGAATATTTTGAGCCCCCTGTCAGAATCCACGTCTTCAGCAAAAGCTTCTACGATGAATTCGCCGACTTTAAATAGAAATGTTGTGTCTCTCGTAAATCTCAGACATAAACACGCACGCACGCACGCACGGAAAAACACACGCGCATCCAAACGAACGTATCAACAAAGGGAATTCTAGAAATTATTTTTTACTAATCTAACATATTTTATCAATTTAAACGTTAAATCATGCACATGTCAGTGGATCTAATCTTTAATTTTTACTTTTCCCCACACTCTAACATTTCTACTATACTCTTGTGACATTAGATCCACACTAATCCACTTAAAGTGGAGAGTGGATTTAATCTCCGTAATCCTCTGAGTACGGACAAAGGAACTGAATATTGAATTTTATTTACTATGATGATGATTTTTCTCCTGAAATGAAGGACTTAATTAAAAAACCCGCTGGCCTCAAAATGTCAGCTTCGAGTATAAAGCACAGTCGGACATTGTTAGGTAAAACACGATATTTCTTTTATTCATCCCAGTCTGCTCATTATCTATCTATCTATCTATCTATCTATCTATCTATCTATCTATCTATCTATCTATCTATCTATCTATCTATCTATCTATCTATCACAGTACGTTAATACCTATCTATCTATATATACATGTATCTATATATCCCAGTTTGTTCATTATCTATCTATCTATCTATCTATCTATCTATCTATCTATCTATCACTATGTTAATACTTATCTATCTATATTAATCCATGTATCTATATATCCCAGTTTCTTCATTATCTATCAGTTTATCTATCTATCTATCTATCTATCTATCTATCTATCTATCTATCTATCTATCACAGTATGTTAATACCTATCTATCTATATATCCATGTATCTATATATCCCAGTTTGTTCATTATCTATCTATCTATCTATCTATCTATCTATCTATCTATCTATCTATCTATCTATCACAGTATGTTAATACTTATCTATTTATATATCCATGTATCTATATATCCCAGTTTGTTCATTATCTATCTATCTATCTATCTATCTATCTATCTATCTATCTATCTATCTATCTATCTATCTATCTCAACCTGTTCATATCTATCTATCTATCTATCTATCTATCTATCTATCTATCTATCTATCTACATGCATTGACCAATTGAAATCAAATTTTTGGGCAAGTTAATTTTATTGTTTAGCGTACAAAATACTCCCACTATTTTAATAACTATTTAATGATTGAAACAACAAATATTCATTTAATAAATATGCAATCCTGGTTTTTTCATATAATTACTTTTTTAAGTTTTTATATACAAGAATCTAGTTTCAAGTTCGCTTTGTGTTTGCGAGAACTATAAACAAATACCAAGACCAAAAGCTCCAAAAAGTGTAAATTTGGCTCCAGAAAGTCATATTTACGCATGGCCTGTTGTATGTTGCTTGCTCAAGGGTAAGAAAGCCTAAGAATTTCTTGTTCACTGTTAAAAGGGGGAAAAAAAAGAATATTCTTAAAAATATTCTTTAGCATTAAGTTATTTAAAATTATATTAAACTAGCAGTATAGCTCGGCGTTGCTCGGGTGTAATGAAAGCTTTAAAACTAATTCATGGTGCTGGAACTTAGACTCTTGGAAAGGTGGCACGAAAAACGTAGGTTGTCAAAACTAAAAACTACAATTATACCTACTTAGAGAAAAACCCGAAGAAAAACCAAAATAAAAGGGCTGAAATCCTGATCTTGATCAGAAGTGATCGGAAATCGGGGTATCGATTTCCGATATGGGGGGGGGGAAAATAAGTAGCCCATGACCTGACCGAAAACTTCAAGAATGTTTGTGTGAAGTTTGGTGAAAATCAGATAAAAATTGTGGATTTGTATAGAGGGCGTACAGACAGGCACACACACATACAAACATCTCGTTTTTTTTGTATATATATATATATATATATATATATATATATATATATATATATATATCGGGGGCCGATTGGAAAAAAAAGTAGCCCATGACCTGACCGGAAGCCTAAAGGATACTTGTGTGAAGTTTGGTGAGAATCGCATAAAAATTGTGAATTTGTATAAAGGACATACAGACAGATAAACAGACACACACACAAACATCTTGCCTTATATATATAGAGATAATTTATTAAAGTAGAGTGTTTGTCAAAGGATTTTTTCTAAACAAATCAGCTTATTGAAATTTCATCGATTGGTTTGAGAAATCTTGACAAAAAATGTTAACATCAACAATACGACTGTGAGAATTTCAACACACGTCATTGTGCTGCAAACAAAATTCTAGTATCTATAATTGTTCAAATGTTTAGTTTTTTGTTTCTATTTTCGAACGAAAAACAATCTGTGTATTTAATTTCGAACGTTCTTCTATAAAAATAATAAAATAGGTTTTTAAAAGTATAAAATTTATAAGGTAAATGCGGTGTCGAGAGAAAATACGTTCTTTTGACAACGTTTGCTTGCTTTCTTCTAAATTAAACTTTGTCCGATGTTGGATAGATTAATGATTATTGTTAAATTTATAGGTAGTATGTCTGCTATATTGATTTGCTAGCGATTACGCTAACGCAGTATGGCAATTAACTAAGCGTAGACTTTTTTTTATGATCGTTTTACACCCAGCAAGGCAGTAGCGCCACTGGTGTGCAGGAGGGGTTACAGTGAGAGGAGAGCGGGAAAAAAGAAGAACAAAGTATAAAAGTTGTCAGAGAAAGAGTAAGAGAATAACGGGAATCAAGACGATAGAAGATGACAATTGACGTTGCACGTTAACCTTTGGAGATTGTGGCTATCAGGAAAGTAAGTAGGTGTGTTCCACAATCGAGAAGTGCGAGAAAAGAAACAAACAGAGTAGAAGTGATGGTTAAATTTGACTGCTATGACGGTAAACGAGGTACTGGGGATGATAGTAAACTGCATCCAACATCAAGGCCTCTGATCGGGAGGTTGAGAGAAACATGGAACCACCTTTTAATTGCTGTTGTTTCCAGGTCCACCCTGACCCAGAGTGGTAACATCTGTTAGGGTTCCAACTATGGGCAACTAATTAACCTGCCATAAACTGGGATGAAAATATTATGAAAGTATAAAAATAGACTTTTCTATAAAAATATACATTTTTGAAGGAAAAATAAATTATTAACAGTAATACATTTTTGAATACAAAACTACAAGACATCTTCAGTTTTCTAAAAATAAAAAATAAATAAACTTTTTATCAAAATCTGACTAAATCAACTTTCTCAATGTAAACGTGCATAAAAAATACTTTAAAGCCCTATCTTTTTGGCGTTAGATAACCCACAGAGGTTGATATGCCGTTAAAAAAAACTCGAAACTCAAACAGACGGTAAATGGGTAAGACCTAGTTTCAAATCTAGTGGCCCGAGTAAATTCCTGCAGACAGCGCACCAATATTTGTAGTAAAAAAAACAAAACAAAAAAAAAAATCAGAGAAAAACCATAGATGAAAACCCAAGATGAATTGCAGGAGTCCCCGACTAGATATGGCAACAGTATTCAAAGCAAAATGGTAGATTTATAAATGTGCAAGATGAATTCTGACGAGAAAAAACTTTCTAGCCAGACACAGTGACTTAGCCTTCTTACTAGTAGATGTAGCTATTGATTCGATGAGGTCGTTCCACTTGAGATCGGCTGAGAAAGTGAGGCCGAGGAGGCGCAGTGTATTGAGAGACTAGCGTGATACATACTGATGGAAGTTGGGAAAATCTCTCTATACTGGTTAAAGGAGAGCAGCTTTGTTTTGGAAGTATTAAAATTTACGAGCCATTTCTTACTCCGATGATACAAGGATAGAAATCTTTCGTAAAGGGTCTAGCGAGTTAAGCGAGTTAACTATTCTAGAACTTTGAATTGCCCTAAATAATTTTCTAAGCATAATATCAATGTAGCACAAGGCCGAAAGTATGGAGCACCCAGTAGGAATCGAACTCATTACTCAGTAGTAAATGTTATAGCGAGATAAATTGCTAAATGTCCGACGATTTTCTAAGTTTAGTTTAGATATGGCACATGGCCGGAGCATTCAATAAGGATTGAATTCTTTACTTTGTTGTAAGTGATCTAGCAAGAGAAGGTTGTTAGCCATTGCACTGCGTTGGAGTGCTCTCTAATTTTCCAAGTTTAATTTAGGTGTGGAGCCCCCCGTGAAGATCGAAGTCACTCCTTTGTCGTACTCGATGCAGCGAGACTGCTTTCGTTTACGCCAAATCGTAGTGGCCTATGATTTTTAAGCGTAATATCGATGGGCCACAAACCCAAAAGTGTGAAGCACCCCGTAAGATACAAACTCACTACTCAGTCGTACTATAATCTAGCGAGGCATGCTTACTATTACTTTACCTCGAGGTGGCCCAAATCCCCAGCACAATATGTCTTGTTTACAAATCTTTCCTTAATAGGTTACATGGTCGTAAGTGTGGTGTCTCTGATCGAGATTGAACTCACTGCTCGAGATTCTGTTTCTAATGCGCTACTCCTTGTTTTTACTTTCGTCTCCTTTCTCTCAATTTATCGGACATCCTTTCTATACCATCTTTAAAGCAAAAACACCTTCTGCCATAACTCCCCCTCTTCGGTCCTTCCTGTCTTTCCCTCGCTCCCCTATCTCGTTAATCAGTTCCTTTTATTATTATTTTTTATTTTTTGCTGTATATTTATATTGAAAAAAAAAACTCGTTTTTTCACGATGAAAGGTATTTACTAGCAATTGAAGGACTTTGTCGGTTCCTACAAATAAATAAATAAATAGAGAAAAAAAATCTAAAAAGAGATTCTTTTTGGCATCATCAGACACTGCAGTTTTCTACACACAGGATGCGATTTAACTGTTGTGCGTTACTGTCATGTAGAACTTCACGTGGGATTTCCTACTCCCGCGAGATGTTAAACATGTCCGCCAAATAGCATCGTTTGCAAAATATCCGCTTTTCTCGTTGAAAGGTTTTTTCTTTCTTTAATAATTATTCTGTCAGCTATATTTTTCCTCAAACTTTTCATTGTTTATGTTTTCGTGATCACCCATGTAAGTTTTCAAGTAACTATGACTGATCTCCTGTGTGTTTCCTTAATAATGTGAACATCATGACACCAACTTTTAATTTTTTTTTCTACATTTGCAGGTGTTTAGAGAAAAAGAAACATAGAAATAGGGTGGCTTCAAAACAAGTTTACAAAGTCGTTACACATTAGCTGTTTATGAACGTGAGGTGACCCTTGTAAAATTTATTAGCCACATGCTTTTTTTCTGCTGGAATTTTAGGGGCGATGTGTTGTTAGAATGACAAAATTGTTACCATTATGAAATGATTTCTTTAAATAGTTTCCTGATTATTTTTGTTTTTTGTGCGTGTTTTATCACGATTATTCAGCCGTTACACTCTTCAACCTTCTTCAGTATAGATTTATAAAACTAGATATTAAATAATAAATATTTTTAGTAAGGTTCTTTTTTTTTTCTTTTTTTTTTTTTGTTATTGCTATAGCGTTTTGGTTGGCATACGAGGTTTGATCAAAAACCTTCAGGACAGTTGCTATGGTAAACGATGTAAAGTACGCAGAGTGATGCCGCTTGGTACAGACTGACCTTGAAGTCAAAAGCGCATACAGACTAGGTTATAAAATCATGTTTCACTTCTATTGTTTATAGCAGTATCTGGAAGGAAAGTGCGTAGAGTGTTGTCGTCTCATCATACCACAGAGATTCAGAGATCCCATAAGTGGCCATAGCGTGTGAAGCCGTTTTTGGACAAGCACAACATTTCTTAGGTCCGACAACCACCATATTCCCCAAATCTCGTCCATTGGAACTTTATATTTTTTCCAAAAATCAAATCCCACTTGAAAGATTTTAAGATGTTGAGGAAATCCAAGACACTTCAACAAAGCAGCTACGCGCTTCTCAAAAAAGATATTCCAGGAATGCTTCCATTAAGGGAAACGATGCAGTATAAAGCGTGTAGCTTCAGAAGGAAACTACTTCGAAGGAGATTAAATACTGAATTGATGTGTGCTGTAGTTTTCTTTTTATAGCACTAGTTTCGATCCTTTTAGATCAGATCTCGTTGTCTCCGGCCTTTTGCTGTTGAAGAATTTTCATTTTTTTAAATTTTATAACAACGTTTTGACCAGTATAGTCTACCAATTTTGGTAGTTTAACTATTTTCATTATTTTTATACTAACTTTTTTCATGATTTCATCTCAAGTAAGATAATAAAGCCACTAAGACGCAAAGTAAGACTGAATGCGAAATTATACGAGAAAAAGAAAAAATAGCCTGTATAGTCTTCTGCCACTTTTGAAATATTTTCCGGGTTTATTTTGTATTTATATCAACATTTTAGCGCCATAGTCTCGTTGTGAAACGAATGTGTGTTGTGGGGCAGAGGATATCAGCCCGGACCCTAAATTGGAGAGACGAGTTTAAATTCCAGTTGAATTCGTTGCATTCAATTACGCGGAAATACCTTTCGGAAAGGTATTATTCCGCCTCTGCTTCCTCCAGCTATGTGTTAAATAGCAGGACAGATTGGTTTCTCTAACCTTGGTTAGCAATCAGTCTACCGCAGAAAGTGATGCCAAATTACTGTGAGAAAATTTTCTGCTCAGTCAGTCATGTATCTTTCGAGACATGATTGACCAAGCGTGTATTACGTTTGTCACTTAACCGACTGAATCCCTGCCACATTCTGTCACACCGTTTTCGAATTTTTGTTGACTATATCGCAGTGTTTCGACCACTGTAAATTCATGTTTTTTTTTTGTTTTTTTTTTTGCCCAAGTTCAAATTCCAGTTGAACTCCTTGCATTCACTTACGCGCAAATACCCTTTGTGAGAGGTATTAATCCGTCTCTTCTCTCTAGTAATGGGTTAAATAATAGGACAGATTGGGTTCTATAGCCTTGGCTGGCAACCAGTCTACCGCAGAAAGCAATGGCAATCTACTATGGGAGAATCTTCTGCCCAGTCAGTTATGTCTCTTTTGAGACATGATCGCCAAAGCGTGGATCACGTATGGCACTTAACTGACTGACTGATATTTTCTGTCCTTTGGTTTTTATGTAATTGCTATTCTAATGTTTCGATACAGACGTTGATATCCATTATCTAAAATCATTTGTTAATGAATAAGTTTTTAACGCCAGTAGGTATCTCCTTGGTGGTGTAGTTTTAGAGGTATTTGTAAAGGTGGCACTTATCTGACTGACTGGATATAATAGTTGAAAACATGATTAAGTCTTCTACTAGGCATAAAGTGGGGGAATAGTTTTCTATTGTTATGAAGTAATCAACTGATCCCCACTAATTACTACTTAATAATATCATACATCTCTTACCCTTCTAACTATGAGTTCAATAATAGGAAAGATTGGGTTCTATTATCTTTGGCTGGCCACCAGTTTATCGCAGAAAGCAATGGCAATCTACTGCGGGATAATCTTCTGCCCAGTCAGTCATGTCTCTTTCGAGACATGATCGCCCAAGCGTGTATCACGTATGAGACTTAACTAACTGAGAATTAATTATTGTTGTTCATAAAATGGTTTAAGTCGGTCAAAGCGCCAACTAAAATATATTAAGAACACCATTAGATGTCATCCGCATATGATAAGTCGTAAACCATTGGGAGAGGATCCAAAATTCTTCTGCATCTCCCAGTCTTCATTTCTTTTTCGTTTATTCTTATTATAATTGATCTATCTATCTATCTATCTATCTATCTATCTATCTATCTATCTAAGTCTGTTCATATCTATCTATCTATCTATCTATCTATCTATCTATCTATCTATCTATCTATCTATCTATCACTCTAGGTCCACATCTATCTATCTATCTATCTATCTATCTATCTATCTATCTATCTATCATCTATCTATCTATCTATCTATCTATCTATCTATCCCAGTCTTTTCATATCTGTCTGTTTATGCATCTAGCCGATTCTCTTCATATATATATATATATATATATATATATATATATATATATATATATATATATATATATATATATAAGATGAATGAAGAGAATCGGCTAGATGCATAGACAGACAGAAATAAAATAAAATAAATGGTTCAGTTTGAAGGCATGGTGGAGTAATGGATAGCAGCATGGATTGAGAAACTAGAGAGCCGAGTTCGAATTCCAGTCGGATTCATCATATTCACTTACAGGCTAATACCCTTAAGAAAGGTATGAATCCATCGCTTTTCTTACAAGCTATGAGTAAAGTAGCAAGACAGACTAGGTTGTATAGCCTTGGTGGCAAAACACTGCACTCAAACCAGCCTGGAGAGGGTTGGGCTCCGTCAGGCTGTCGTACCCAAGAACCACCTCTTCTACTGCGTCTGCATTACATGTGGTTCCCCTACGACTCTAATGAGTCGCGGGATGGATATATATATATATATATATATATATATATATATATATACACTACCGGCCATAATTATTAGCCGACCCCAGTTTTTTTTTTAAGAAATGATCTATTTCATGCTATTTTTAGTATTTATTACCAAATGAAAATAGAATTGATATTTTGTTATTATTTCTTTGCAAATTTTCCAAGGCAAGGAAGCAAAGATGAACTCGTCCGAATCATCCTAAATTTTCTCCATTCTTTCATTGATGAAACTGCAATACAGTTAATTATTAAATATTCATAAATTCATTTAATGCACATGTTATTGTGCAGTATTAACAAAAGAACCATTCTATTTTCATTTACAATTATTTACTTGGCAATAAATACTAAACAATACATCATTTTTTAAAAACACTGGGGTGACCTAATAATTATGGCCGGTATTGTGTATATATATATATATATAATTTCGAAATTTCCTTTAGGTTACCAGAATTGATATAAACCTGGTGAAGGTCGGAGGGTACAACAGCCAAAATGTGATAACAAAAGAAAAAATTGGGTTAATAGTTTGCATGCAAATAGAATAAGTAGTCTTCGATCGTTCCATATTTGAAAATATCATTGAAATATCCGATTATATGATGTGCATTCAAGATATTTTTTTCAGGAGAGACATTTATTAATTTCAAAGATTTACAAAACTCTAATACCCTTCTAAGTAGGGTCACCTGCTTCAATCCACTTGTTATAGAGCTTCATGGAGGTCCTATGGAAGTTGTCCAAAACGAAGGTGTTCGGGGCCCTTCTCATAGCCTTCTTCTTATTCTCAATGTCTTCAAAATGACTGCACCTGTGATTCTTGTTAGTCTGAGCAGCAACCGAAAATCATAGGGAGTTAGTTCTGAACTGTAGGAAGGGTGAGAGACAGATTTGATGACCATCAACCATCTCTCTGATGTCACCAATGGCGTCTTTACATCTGCTCGTCTCTGAGCACCCCGGGAACAAACTTTACACAAATTCTGTGCATGTTCAGATCTTCATGAATAGTTCCGTGTACAGTTGCCACACGAACTGCACATTGTCTTTAGAGACACATGACAATACTCATCCAGAAAATTACGAATTTTTCACAACCAGATTTGGTGTTCTAAGGTTCACGACCACATTTTCTTCCCCGAAACATTGTCCACCGTTTCTCACACCAATCTTCTCACTTTTTTTTTCAATTGGAGTAGATAGATCTAACTATCGCCCGGTTCACACTCCACCCACGTCTATTGAGCAGGTGAAGAGGCTCATCCCTTGTTCCCTGTTTAAGATGTGGTTTCCGGCTTTCCCTTTTCCAATCTTCTCACTTTTTTTTTCAATTGGAGTAGATAGATCTATCTATCGCCCGGTTCACACTCCACCCACGTCTATTGAAGAGGTGAAGAGGCTCTTCCCTTGTACCCTGTTTAGGATGTGGTTTCCGGCTTTCCCTTTTCCAATCTTCCCACTATTACGTAGCCCCCTGCACATGAGTGGCGTTACCGCCTTGCTCGGGGTGATACGATTAAAAAGAAAAAATCCTCTCAACCGTCCTTGAAGTTTTTGTTCCAGCTCATAAACTTTAATCCATAAGCAGTTTGGAGCATTTCATACGTTTTTTGTAGCATTTTGCACACATTTAGCGAGCTTCAAAATTGTCTTCACATTCGGACTGCATTCTGCGAACAGTTCCATTGTGACAATCAGTGTGTAGCATGATGTGTCCAAAGAGCTTTTACAAGCATCTTCTTTAATCTAGAATAACCGACGTTGGCAAGTCAACTTATTATTTAATAAAACTACAATAATTTAGAAAAGATATAAGTGCCTTTTCAAAAATGTCTCAAATCGTCTTAAATGAACATCGTATGTGTTTACCATTTGGGTTAAATTACGAGCTTTACTTTCAGTAACTAAACAAAATATTAAAGCATAAAACCAAAGAAAAGATTGTTGAACTGCTATGCCATATCTATCTATCTATCTATCTATCTATCTATCTATCTATCTATCTCAGTCTGTTCATTATCTATCTATCTATCTATCTATCTATCTATCTATCTATCTATCTATCTATCTATTTCAGTCTGCTATCTATCTATCTATCTATCTATCTATCTATCTATCTATCTATCTAACAAATAAATGCTAGGCAATTTTCTAAGATATGTAAACGAAACTTCAAGTGACAGAGATGTATCACTACTGAGAATAACATGGTCAAAATACGTGCCCAATGAGAAAGTTACAAAAAAGTAAGAACTAGAAAGAGACGTGCTAAAAATCAGTAAGAGTCAGATGAAATATCTGGGATACATTATGAAGAAAGACGATTGGACATTTTCATACGCAGAGACCGTATTAATAAATTTGAGTAGAGGAAAGCAGCGGGTAAATTGCTTCAGGGGTCTGTGTGAAGGACAAGAAGTTGTGTTAGAGATTCATGCCTTGCTTAAATTTTCAAAGTTTAGGAAGTTCTCGAGAGCTATGATCGAAACATCCTCAAAAGATACTGCACGTAAATCAACAAACTGGAATCAGTCACCATCATTATACTCATCATTTATTCCATAAACGGGTGGGGTCGTAAGGTCGCTGACAAGTCAGTTCCTATCCAACTCCCAGCACAAGTAGACATAAAGGAATTTATCCCTCTCCAGGCCAGAGTAAAAGGCTCACCTTGGCCACAGACACGCCTTGGCCACAGACACGTGGTCTTAGATTCCACTGGAGACCCTTTCACCATAGCCAGTGAATTCAGTCTAGGAAGGTTTTCGGTCAGCGATGTCATGTCATCTCCACACTGCTAATCTCCTATATAGATTTAGCCTGTAGCCGAGCGAAATTCGCTTCCTTTTCGATTGAGAGTTGAGAGTTTCGGAGCAACTAGGCTTGAAGTTGCGCTCATAGTTCGATGCCAGATCGTCGAAAGAAACATATCTTCATCAAATACTACAATTATGATTCTGCGCGTTCTTTCGCCTATTAGCTAATTAACACGGAGTTACGTCCAATACCTCATAAATAATTGCCTGTTCCTTTTTGATCGCGAAGAAAGATGAAAAAATATACAGGGGTTGGACAAAATAATGTGAACACCTTCAAAATACAGAAAAATGAAATTTAATACAGGGTAGGACCCCTTTATTTTGCAGTAATTAACTGTTTTAATCCTGCGAGATATGGACTTGTACAAATTTTAAATGGTTTCTAAAGGGAGTTTTATCCATTCTTCTGTCAAAACTGCTTCCAGTTCCTTTAGAGATGTCGGTGGTAGATATCGACTTCTCACTTTGTTTTCTAATGTGCACCACAAATGCTCAATAATATTCAGATCTGGGGACTGTGGTGGCCAGTCAATGTGCTCTACTGCATCAGAATGTTCCACGTACCATTCAGAGACCACTTTAGCTGTGTGAATTGGGGCACTCTCATCCTAGAATATTGCATTTTCTTCCAGGAACAGTTCTAAGAACATGGGATGCTTCTGGTTAGATAAAATGCCTAAATAGTTCTGACTATTGATTCTGCCATAGAGGAAAACCATTGAGCCGGCGGATTTTCATGATATTACCCTCCAGATCATCACAGATCATCCTCCATGTTTCACAGTAGGAAGACGATTCATGTGCCTCTTTAGGCTGCCTCTAGACGTAAACTCGGCCGATGGTCGGAAATAAACTGAATGATGATTAATCAGAGAATATCACATTTTGCCACTGCTCCATAAACCAATTCTGATGGTTTTTCCACCACTCTAAACGCTTTGCAACTTTTGTGGTTGAGAGCAAAGGTTTCCTGATGGCAACCCTCCCATGAAAACCTGATCTGTGAAGCTCCCGTCGGGCGGTTTTTTTAGAAACTGGATGCTCGAGATGGTCATTAATTTCGGCAGTCACTTTAAGGGCTGTTGTTTTGCGGTCGTTCCTGACAAGTCGTGTCAGAGTCGGACGGGCCTTATCAGAAATTTTTGATTTTCTTCCGAAATTGTGCTTCGACGGCGATGTTTTACGCTAGAGAGTGTAGCTCTTGAAACGTCCAACATTCGGGCTATTTCAGTCACGCTTGCGCCTGCCATATGGGCGCCAACAATTTGACCCCATTGGAAATCTAATATTTCTGACATGTCGACGAATTTAAGTAGTTTCTGATGATTATACTGAAAAGAAAATTAATTTATTAGACAAGCAGCAATAGAAATACATTAAAAATATAAATCTAAAAGTCTTTGACGGTGTTAAAAACAATTGAAAATTGAGTTACTATTTTGAAGGTGTTCACATTATTTTGTCCAACCCCTCTATCAGTAACGCTGTTTGGTTTCAAAGAAAGAAAGAAAGAAAGAAAGAAAGAAAGAAAGAACTTCTCAAGTCCTCATATATATTGGACTATTCCGTTTTGGTCACGAGGAAAGATAACGCGGTTTGGTTTAAGTGAAAGAAAGAAAGAAAGAAAGAAAGAAAGAAAGAAAGAAAGAAACGACCTGCTAATTCCTCATATATAATGGACTATTCTATTTAGATCACGTGCAAAACGGAAATGATATATCAGTGGCAGTTTGGTTTCGTAGAAAGAAAGAAAGAAAGAAAGAAAGAAAGAAAGAAAGAAAAGACTTATTAACAATGTTATATAGTTTCATTGAAAGAAAGAAAGAAAGAAAGAAAGAAAGAAAGGAAAGACTTATTAATACTGTTATATAATTTCATAGAAAGAAAGAAAGAAAGAAAGAAAGAAAGAAAGAAAGAAAGAAAGGAAATGTTAATTAAAAGCTTTGCATTGTTTCAGCGAGAAAAAGAAAGATAAAAAGAAGATAGTGGAAGAGATAAATTATGTGTTTAGCGTTTGCTTCAGTGAAAATGAAAAATTTTCCCATTTGTACCCTCTTACTTCCTTAAATAACATGCATTCATATTTATTGTTATTGCAATATTTTGTCACTTTTGTTAAGCTAGTGTATATAAGGACGCAACAGGAGAATTTTTGCAGGCATTTTACTGTCGTAGAACACGCGAAGAGCTTATTCTATCATTACCTTCAGAATTAGGATTGATCAAAAAATTTAAATAATGAAATGTTCAAACGTACTACTAGTAACAATTATTATTAGTAGTATTAGTATTAGTATTTGTCGTGGTGGAATCGCCCACTACAACGGATTGAACTCTTCCTACAACTACATAAACTTCCCCTCACAAGAGGAGAGCAGATCAGAGCTCAGAGAATAAGAGATCCGCAGGAGATCAGCTGTTGGGACGCCCGCGCCTATTCGGCTATAATGGACTAGTCCATTACTATGTAAAGTAATGGTGGCATCTACGTAAGAGAGTGTGCCGAGCAGCCGATCGACAAGTCAGTCGTAGACTTCCGGTGACGACCCGGAAGTACCCATTGCTCATGCTACGTCTTACGACGGTTGAGACGATTAACCTTTATTCTTGTATTGGATACTAATAACCTTTGTAAATACTATTTTCACGGAATACAACAATTAACCTATTCCTGTTGTTGAGTTATTTATTCTTACTCACGACATAACATCAGCATAAGCAGATCAGCGGAGAGAGACATCCAAGACTGCTACCGTACTACCATTGCGAGTCCCAGTTATAGTATTACTTTCTAACCCGTATTTATTCGTGCTGCTAACAGGGTTCCACGTATTGTATTTTGCTGTGTTTAATATATATATCGTTATTTCTTATTTTGGTTGTTGTATTATTTCTTACTGGACTCTTAAACGGGTCCACAACATTATTATTATTGCCATAATTCAGGTGTAAACTTCAAGCTTAAGAAATCTTTCCAATTCTAGTGTTCAACTGGTATGGTAGATATAAAATGCAAACCTTTACCACCGTGTTGTAAACAAATGGGTCATCACTCCAAATGAACTACTGTACACCACTTACTGTACTTTCAGCGGGCTACCGCAAATATATTCCACTAAAATTTGTTTTTCGTGAACCTATTTGGCATATGAACACAGAAATTAGTATAAAGTAAGAAACAGTAATAAAAATGGTGTCTTCTATTAACACTACTGTACACCTAGCAGCCAATCGCTGATACACTAACTGTTGTCGTCACTGGTTCTTTGCATCACTGATGCAAATGGCGGATGATCAAAATGGAACAGCTCATTATTTATTAGATGATGTTGAACACTATATTCCTTTCTTTCTTTCTTTCTTTCTTTCATTTTATCACTGATATTAAGTAGTGTCTTTCTTCCTCTTTCCACGCGATCTTCTATAAATACTTCCATGGCTTCTGCTCCGATGAACTTAGATCACTGGTGCCCGTTAGGTTCGAATTTGCACGAGATACTAGATTAGCAACTAGATCCCACCCTTTTACAGTGAAACCGATAAAATGCAACCGCAACTTCTACTCCAACAGTTTCTTTTCTCGTACTTCCCGACTGTGGAATTCCCTTCCACATAACTGCTTCCCCGACGGCTACAATCTCCAGGAGTTTAAATGTAAGGTCAATAGAACCTCCTAACACAATAACTCGCTTCCATTCTTTCAAACACTCTTCCCATCCTTCCAACTACCTATCACCCCCCTTCTGACATTTCCTATATCTAACCACTCTTTCTATTTACCTTCCCCTATGTAGCCCCAAGCCCAATAGTAGCAGTGGAATATCTTGCTTGGGGTGAAACGACTAAAAAAAAAAAAAAACAGTATATAGCCCACTATTTATGACGTATTGACAGGAGATATCAAACACTATTTTCCGTTTTTTCTTCTAACCAATCACTGTCTTACGAACATTTTTCTAACTAATAGTCTATAAATAATTCAGCAGACGATGTTATTTTATCGATGATAACTAGATTTTTGACGATTGCTTTATGTCTAAAAAAATAGACAAAAAATTCATCGGAGTCGTCATGAAAAGTCGACTTTTGGCTGGGGGGCATATGACCAGATCTGATCAGCTATGACAAACTTTGATCAGATAAGACCAGTTTAGTACTGAGTTACTGCGTAAGCGGGGCCTGGGTAATCTGACCAGTGGCCTAAGCATACGCGTTCTGGTTCCCTACGTTAAAAACCGACCTTGTGTCACATCTCGCTCCAGTAGGGGAAAAGGGTAAATAAATCAATTCTCCGCGTTTTGACTGAGATCAAAGTGTAGTATCTGCTCTTATCAGCTTAATCTGATTCTCCCTGTCCACTTCTATATTTTATTCAATTATCTCAGCAATTCATATATTTTCCTTTCTTCCTACACATTCAAAACTCGAAATAGTCCGTTATTTATAATTATTGACAGAACGTAATGGTCGTGCTAACTAACAAAGGGAAGGACAAGAATAATTATAATAGGATCAAATGATAAATTTTATAGAATAATCAATAAATAATCAATAAATCAATAAATAATCAATAAATAATGAACATGTTTGTTACCTCTACAACATCCTGTCCTTTACATTCTCTGCAGGAGGTAGAAATAACTCTTTACTGGGTGAACCATACGATCTAGGACACATCATGCAGAGGTGATTGATATTCTCGATGGAGAAGCAGGTTTTAACTTGAAAAAAAAGAAAAGAAATAGTAGGCAAGTCTCTTTTATGTTGCTTTCTTCCGTTTCCGATGTATTTGGTCCGTCGTCCATTTTGAACCAAGACGAGCATGCTGGGACCAAAGCGAAGAGTAGCGGCCTTAATGTGTTTGGAAGAATTCGACATTACGATTCACAAAGGGACCATTTTCGAATCTCTACGGTTCTTTAAAATAAAAGGCGCGAATAACATAATGATCTAAAAATGTTAGCGCGGAAACGGATATGGTAAATATTGTGTCTGAAAATCCTTTCTTGTGGTTCTACAGAGATTTCTTGAAGGTAAAAAATAGAATTTTAAAATGCATTTCAAAGGGGGAAAATATAATTATATAGTAGAGGACTTTTGTAATTGCTTCGGAAGCTTTCTGTCGGAATTTCTGGGATCAGCTGTTAACATTACATACATTCGGACTGATATCCTCATCTTTGTTGGCATTATTACAACTTTTCAACAATTGTGCTCGTGGCCTTCTTCAGGTGTCTATCACCCCCGAAAAAGCTTCAAGGAATTTCGAGCTGTATTTTTCTTACTGCTGTCAAGCCATCCCCTGTAGATTAAAAAAGGGGTTCAGTTTGAAATTTCTTGGTAGCCCGGTGCGACAGTCCAAAGAAGACCGGAGCACCTCACAACCAAAATATCGTGATAATAACAGCAAAGCTGGGGATTTTTGCCTGATAGAAAGTAATGTAAATATAGAAAGATCTTTCTTAACAGTTTGGAGTGTTTTCATGATAATGGTAAATACAATAGATTAATGATACGAGGATGCATTTATATATAAAAAATAATATTAATAATGCTCAGACATGTTTGTTTTTGTTCCTCACCCACATCACCCACCTGTAGCATATACTGCAACTATACTGAGCATTCATTACATTTTCGTAGAATGAACGCATTATTTGGCATGATTGACAGTTTTGAATAAAACCAGCACGCCCACACCCTCGGTCACAATGGCTTGTGATATTGTGCTAGTAAAATCATCGATGGCTCATGAACGGTTCCTCCGACGCAATTTGATTCCCAAGCTTGGCTCAACTCCTGCTGTCGATAAATTAAATCCAGGAGCAAGTCCTCTGTTTGGGAGGTTTTGAAGAGCGTGTTTTTGCTGTTTTTCAGGTCCATTCTAACTCGGAGTGGTGATACTTGTTAGTTTCCCAGCTAGGGACAAATGAATAAGCCTAAAATTGGAAACAAAAACAATGTGAAAAGGTAGAAATATATTTTTTATAGTGAAGGCGCTAGCAATACATTTTCATAGCAAAAAAAAAAAAAATACTAGCGACACATTTTTGTAAAGAAAATCAATTTAATTTTTAATGCTTCCAAAACAAAGCTGCTCTCCTGCAATCACCATAAAGAAACTTTGCTATCTTCTATCATTATGGATCACGCTAATCTCCCAGAAAGCAATATACTGTGCCTCCTCGGCTTCCCTCTCTCAGCCGACCTCAAGTGAAACGACTACATCGAATCAATAGCTTCATCTACTGCTAGGAAGGTTGGGTCACTGTATCTGGCCAGGCAGTTTTTCTCTACAGATTCCATAAAAATCTCTACCATTCGTCCGTGCATTGAACACTGTTGCCATATCTGGTCGGAGGCTGCCGCTATTCATCTCGGCGTTCTGGACAAAATCTAACGGAGGATCTGAAATGTTATCGATCCCGATTCGGCAGCTCGACTTCAGTCACTTTCTCACCGATGAGATATATAACTTCCCACTGTCTTTTTTTCCAAATATTTTCACGGCTTCTGCTCTCACGAGCTTATCTCCTTGGTGTCCCATCTACATGAATTTACTCGTGCTACTAGACTGGCAACTAGGTCCCACCCTTTCAGTCAAAAAATGTAAATGCAACCTCCACTTCTACTCCTTCAGTTTCTTTTCTTGCATTTCCCGCCTGTGGAACTTCCTTTCGTATACTTGGTTTCTTGTAAGCTACAATGTCTAAAAGTTCAAGTGCAATGTCAATTACCATCTTCTATCTCCTGGATTCCCATCTTTCCCCGACACTCCTTGTAACTTGTTGTTGTTTTTTCTCGTCCCCCTCTTATGTAACTCTCTGCGTATCAATAGCAGCACAGCTTTGCTGGGGGAGGATAATTTTTTAAAAAAATACTCCGTAGAAAATTAAATTTTGGGATCAAATCCGCTGGTGAGAAGAAATGTTTTTAATTACTAGAAAATTATAAAACGCTCATAAATATTCATTAGGTCAACTGAAAAATATTAGATATTTAATTACGTCATTTTGCATACTTGTCAGTGGATGAAATGCGTTAGCTAATATTACCGCCACTATTATTATACGATAGTAGCATCAAGGAATAGAGTATTCAGTGTTAATGGGTTTAATTCCGCTATAATACTCGGGTTAACTCTCACAACAGACCACAAACGGAACGACCATATCGAATCCATAGCTAAATCCGCTGCTAAGAAGATCGGTTCTCAGTGTAGGGCCAGGAGGTTTTTCCGGTCTGAAGCCATCCTGCAAATATATAAATCTACCATCCGCCCTTGCATAGAATACTGCTGCCATATCTGGTCGTGTGCCCCTGCTAATCAACTCTGAATACTTGACAACGGAGAATCTTTAATGTGATCGATCCCGACTTGGCAGCTCAGATACAGTCGCTTTCTCACCGACGCAGTGTGGCTTCCCTGCGTCTCTTCTACTTTCACGGCTTCTGCTTCGATGAACTTAGCTCACTGATACCTTCTATATACGAATTTTATCGATGCACAAAATGAATAAATTATGTAGGTCGCTTTCTCACCGACGCGGTGTGGCTTCCCTGTGTCTCTTCTACAAGTACTTTCACGGCTTCTGCTCCGATGAACTTAGCTCACTGGTGCCCCCTATATATGAATTTCCTTGTGCCACAAGATTAGCAACTAGGTCCCACCCTTTTACTGTGAAACTAATAAATTGTAAACACAAATTCTACTTCATCAGCTTCTTTTCTCACACTTCCCGCCTGTGGAATTCCCTTCAGCTAACTTGCTTCCCCGATAGCTACAATCTTCAAGAATTCAAATGTAAAAGCAATAGTCATCTCCTGTCTCACTAACTTGCATCCTCTTTCTCATGCTCCTTTCTCCCTCCACTCCACTCTCATCAGTATTCTCATCCTTCTCTTACCCTCTTCCTGACACCCCCTGTAATTTGTCATTCTTTCTCATAACATTCCTCTTATGTACCCATCAAGTGGTAGTAAAATGTTTTGCTTGGTGCGACACGATTATAACAAAAAAAAAAAAAAAGAAAACCATAAGAAGTCGATATGCCATTAAACAAACAAAACAATAGGCGTCGATCTTCGCCTCAGGAAGTTGTTATCAAAAAGGCATATCCTTGACAAATCGAAATTCGATCTTGGGATTCTATAGCTGGAATGTTAACTTTGTAAGTATTTTGCTATACGCCCATGTTGTACTCTGCACCAAATCACATGGAAAGTGATTACAAGATAAATAAATAAATAACGCTCACATAATTTTGGAGAATATCGCAGAGACGAATGGATGAAACAGGGTAAGTAGACAAGTAGCTAGATTAGGAAGGACAGGTAAAAGTATGAATTAACGAACCAATTGATAAACCCAGTGAAACTTAGGCGTCTTTACTCTCGCTTTAATAAACCCCTGAGAATGACACAAAACCCGTTTGTAATTATTCATAAAAAAGAAAACTTCGGGTGTTGATAGTTACCAGGTGGAGGGCAAGTCCCTGAAGTAATTTTTTACAAAATAGGAAGACTTAGATAAAAAGAAATGATTTAACATCTTCCCAGTAGGAAAGTTCAAAGTGTTAATTAATGATAAACGTTCGCGTTTGGTTTCGCTTATAGACGCTTTCTTTTCCTTCAGATAGTTTTTTGTTTATAATCATTTGCTATGCGACCTTGAAAAAGGCTGAGCCGAGGAAATCGCTCTTACATAAGAACTGAATGAAGGTTCCTACGGCTCAGAGTTGGATTTTTTTACACTTTGGAATTTGAACAAGATGAACCCTGGAAAATCAATTAACTCAAAGAAACGTTTAACTAGGACAACATTTTACAGCACTGATCTCTCATTATTATTTGAACATTGATTTCTCATTAAGGGGTCCTCATTTATTAAAGTGTGTAAGGCTAAGATTAAATTTATACTTTATTTACACACGTTAACTTTTATAGATTTTATAATAATAATAATAATAATAATAATAATAATGGACATGTCTACTTGGAGGTTACACGCTCTGCATCTACATTCATGAACGGGAGTAGTCGTGAATCATCGAGGCCTGGTGACAAAGCGGTATTTTTTGTTTTGTTGGACGTTGTGGGTATCGGCTTGAAACAAGAAATCGGGGAGCCGAATTCAAATTCCAGTTGAATTTGTTGCATTCACTTATTCGCAAATATTCTTGGGAAAGGTATAAATCCGTCACTTCCTTCCAACTATGGGTTAAATAAAAGGCCAGATTGGGTTTTACAGCCTTGGTTGGCAACCAGTCTAAAGCAGAAAGTAATGGCAACCAGTCCAAAGAAAAAAGTAATGGCAAACTATTTCACCGATAAAATGCAGCCGTACCTTCTACTCCAACAGTTTCTTTCCTCGCACTTCCCGACTGTGGAATTCTCTTCCAAACGATTGCTTCCCCGACGGCTACAATCTCCAGGAGTTTAAATGTAAGGTCAATAGACACCTCCTAACACACTAACCTGCTCCCATTCTATCAAACACTCTTCCCATCTGCCCAACCCTCATCCTCGCTATGCTTACTCATCTGTCACCTTCCTCCTGACATTTCCTATGTCTAACCACTCCTTCTCTTTACCTTCCCCTATGTAGCCCCATGCGCAATAGTGGCAGTGGAATGCTTTTCTTGGGGTGAGATGATTAAAAAAAAAAACTACTGCGGTAAAATTCTTCTGCTCAGTCAGTCATGTCTCTTTTGAGACATGATCGCCCAAGTGTGTATCACTCATGGCACTTAACAGAAGACTGAGGCAGACAAGGAGACTTGGAATTAATAATTAGATAATTGAGAAAGCTATCAAGCTGAATCAATCTGAACAACTAGATTACTCGACCTGAAGGTATTTCGAATTGGTTCCTACTTACAATGTCACATACTGCTTTAAAAAAAACTTGAAGCAACAGAAATGTGGTTCTACAGAAAGTTACTGAGAATAGCATCGACCGAACATGTGAGAATCAACGAAGTTTTAAAGAAAATGGAAACATAAAGAACATAACATAGATAGTTTAAATCTCTAGGGCACGTAATGAAGAAAGAGGGCTTGGAAAATCAAATACACACAGGACAAATTGAAGGCAAGAGTGATTAGAAGAAATCAATGCAAAACTAATCGAACGAGCTTGTGTAAATGGATAGCAGAAAAAATTTCTAGACTTTTGAATCGCCTTAAAACTCCTACACGATACTTGTTTATTTATTTATTTATTTTTTTGCACTTTCATGATATCATCTACGACCGGATATATCTGTCAACCACCATTTTCCTTTGTTAAATTTTATCTACGGCCGAATGTATCTGGCAACCACATCATTGCCGGACCAACAGAGGTAACATTAAGGTCAACGAAAGTAATAACCGGCTTGAAAGGCGATGGCCTGAAAAGGATGTAAGATGTAATTGACAGGTACATCCGGCTGTAGGTAAGGTTAACATACGTGACAACCGGCTTGAAAGGTCATGGTCCGGCAATGATGTGGTTGCCAGATACATTCGGCCGTAGATAAAATTTAACAAAGGAAAATGGTGGCTGACAGATATATCCGGTCGTAGATGATATTATGAAAGTGCAAAAAACAAAAAAAAACAAAAAAAAAACAAAAAAAAAACAAGTATCGCGTAGGAGTTTTAAGGCGATACAAAAGTCTAGAAATTTTGGGCGGAAGATACAGATACTAGCTAACGATTCCTGACAACTCCTTCGTCTGTGTGAACTCTCTTCGACTGATTCCTTGCTCCACACAACTGCCATCGTCGAAGAATAAAAATATAAGTTTATATTTTGTATATATATGTTGCTCGTTTTCTCTCCAGATCCAGTAGCAGTATATAGCATGTACTTATATATTCAAACAATATTCCTAACTATAGACAAACATATTTCTAAACTTTATTTATAAACTTTAGTCACGAAATAACTCGTTTCCAAATGAAAAATATTCAAAAATTCTACAATATAATTATATTGGACACTTTCACTTTTTAATACAACTGTGTACTAATCTAATTTATTTATGACCAAAAACTAACTAATTATATATATATATAGTCATCCGCAGACAGATCTGTTTCGCTGGATCACAGCTCATCAGTACGGTTAAACTGCCGATTGCTTTTCCCCAGTATTGAAACCCGACGGAATTGGTGTCAGTCGGCGATACTTCCTCTGAGCTACGGGTGCTCGGTAGTAGGGGGCTGACTTTTTTAGCGTATATATTATCATTATACACGCCCAATAGCTGAGAGTGTTCTAATTCATTGCTGAATGAACGATGCGTAGATGCCGGAGTAGCTCATGTTTTCAATGTATACCATTCTTCCAGAGTGCTCAATCAGTGTGTGAGAGCGTAAATATATATATTTCGCGGAGGCTTACATTACACTTAAATGAAAATTCTAACATATTTCGACATTTAAAACACCACGGCTATCAACACACACTCCTTAGGAAAACACTTGTTGAAAATACATATATACTTAGACAAGAAAATAATAAACGAAAACTTAAAATTCTAGAAGCTATCTAGTTTAAACCTAGCCTAAATAAAATAAATTTCGACACCTCCACTAACATACTTCAATGCCTATAATCGACGGGAGAGGTCATAGTTATTATACTTTGCCCCTACACCCATAGTAGTAGCAGTTCCCAGACCAATCCCCTCATGCCACTATACACTCATTTGACCAAAAACCCACTACCACCATTCCTTCTCGGCCTGCGTCTATGTGCGACGCAAAAAAATGGACCTGTTTAATTCCACTCTGTTAATAATTTAAATGTTCTATGTTCACTGTATATTAAATGTTCATCCTTTGATAATGGCTTACGTAAGCCGAAAGCTCAGACCTGATAAAAAAATCACCAATTATTGCGAATTCTTGTCGTCTTTTCATGACAACACTATCAAGCTAATCAGATCATACGAAAGGATCTTACACAAAATAAATAGACAGAACTTGTCTATATTATTCAATGAAACCTGTATTAATATATATATATATATATATATATATATATATATGTATGGATGTATGTATGGATGTATGTATGTATAAATTTTATTTTTATTTTCATTTTAGCTTATATATACATAATGGATGTATGTGTCATTTGCAGGGCTCATCAAGACAAGGAAGTAGAAATTAGAGACCGTATCAATGTTTACAGACGCCCCCATGCTTCGCTTAGTATTGCAATAACCCCTCCCTTTTGTTTTTCAGCTTACGAGTCCCCCCCCCACCACCACCTCACTTGTGATTTCAAACCCAAGTTGTCTTTCTTACGTATTAAAATAAAAACCGGAAATATTTAGGGAGGCTTGGATAAAGCATCTTCACAAACATCATTGCAGACGCTTATAATGGACTCGGCAATAGTCGAAAATCATATGATTATTTGTAACATACTATTTCTTTTCTTTTCTTTTTTTTTTATAATCGTGTGGCTCCAAGCAAGGCATTTTACTGCCACTGTTTTGCAGGGAGTTACATAGGAGGAATGTTATGAGAAATCGTGACAGTTTGCAGGGGATGTCAGAAAGGGTAAGAGAAGGATGAGAATACGGATGAGAGTGGAGTAGACGAAGAAGAGAGCATGAGAAAGAGGATGCAGGTTTGTGAGACAGAAGATGACGATTGATTTTACATTTGAATTCTTGGAGATTGTAGCTGTCGGGAGAGCAAGTAAAAGGAAGGGAATTCCACAGGCGCTTTAATAAGAAAAAAGATTTGGGCATAAAAAAAACTAGTAACTAATTAGTAACTAACTAACTAGTAACTAGTAACTAATTACACACTTTGCGTTTTTTTTTTTAATATTGTCCTTATCTTTATTTTCATATTCACGACGTCTCGACTGTTGTACGCTCTGACCTTTTTAAGAATCTGTCTATATTTCTCAGATGATGCATTGTAAATATTTAAATTAATTGCATAGTTCAAACTATTGTCTTTATCTTTATTGACCTATTCATGGCCGTATCTGACTACCGGGCACGCAGTAAGTTGCAACTGCTTTCTGCGGTAGACTGGTTGCCAGCCAAGGCTATAGAACCCAATCTGTTCTATTATTTAACCAATAACTGGAGGGAAGAAATGGATTAATACCTTTCCCAAGGGTGTTTGTATGTAAGTGAATGCAAGGAATTCAACTGGAATTCGAACTCGGTTACTCGATTTGTTGTTCTGAGTCGATATCCACTACACCACAACGCACATATTACCAATACCATTCTACGCTTAAATTCGTGTACTTGAGGTAACAAAGATGAAAGCTTATCAGAACAATTACTGAGAAATTATTTATGGAACAGGTACAGTTAAGCGATGTTACAGTGCCCCGAAGGTGACTAAAGCCGAGATAATTGCGAAAGATAACAAGATTTCAGTTGATTTATAAAAGAAGTTCCTCCTGATTACATTTGCACGCTCATTTATTTTGTCCTCAAAATGTGAGAACGGTTTTCGTCCGCATTCGCACAGCATTTGCACCTCTATGAAAGGAAACCATAGTTCATCTATTCAGTTGCTCACTGCATACGATTTTCTTGATGGGTATCTTTTAAGTCAATGGCCAGGGTGAAGTGTTACCCCGATGAAATAAATGGCCTCGGGTTCATTATCAAAACAAGCCTTCAAGTTGAAGGATATTAGATGTGGTATAACCTGAAAGGGGTTAGTCTTCGCTTGGTCTATTTCTCTTAGACATGCTATGCATGGATTATTATCACTCCAACTTTCAACCCAGATATGTCCAGGAACAGGTCAGATGCTCAACATCGAAGTAACCCTACGAACACAACCAGTCATTAATATGATGAGTGATCAGTTTTGGTTTTTTCAACAGTTGATCAAACATCCTGGCATTTTCCTATTTAAACGAAGACATTCTAAAACGCCCAAGGAATACCATAGAGTAGGGGTTTTCAAACTGTGGTCCGCGGACCACAGGGGGTCCGCAAGAATAAGATAGGGGTCTGTAGATTAACTCATCTTTAACTTTTCAATGTCTGGATATTTATTTTTACTTATTAATGTTATCAAATGACAATAGCTTGCACTATCGCTCGATGTTCAAATTTACTTTTTTTTTCAGGGTGCAAGCGTCACACATGGATAAATTTTTAAAACGGAAACCTCATGATGAAATCAACACAGAATCCGCTATAGAGACGGAAGAGATTGTTTAAAAAAACAAATTAAGAAAGTATTACGTGGAATATATTCGATCTGGTTTCATTGAAAAAAAAAGTTGAAATATAAAGGGGTCCGTAAGTCAAAAAGTTTCAAAACCCTGTCGTAGAGTAAAGGGAGTAAAATTTATTTTTTATGATTTTGAACAGTACAATGAATATATATATATATATATATATATATATATATATATATATATATACTATCGGGCATAATTATGAGGTCAGCCTAGTTTTTACAAAAATGATGCATTATCACCAAAACCTGATTACCAATAATAATTATGCACATATATACATTACCGGCCATAATTATTAGGCCACCCCAGTATTTAAAAAGAAATGATGCATTTCATACTATTTTTAGTATTTATTGCTAAGTGGATAATTCTAAATGAGTGGTTTTGAATATTTTTCATTAGGAAAGGAGTTATATATAATCATCAGCATACAGATCTGTTTCGCTGTATCACAGCTCATCAGTACGGTTAGATTCCGATTGCTTTTAACCCAGGATTGAAACCCGACCGAATTGGCGTCAGTCGGCGGTTCTACCTCTGGGCCATGAGCGCATGGTCGAAGGAAAACTTTTTTGCATGTATATTGCCATTATACACGCCCAATAGCCAGAGTATATATATATATTACTGAATATACAAATTACCCCAAGTTTAAAGCATGACCCGGACTCCTGCTTCAAACCTAGGATAATATTTATTTATATATACTTTATTGCTCTGTTATATTAAATTGAGCACAGTTCCCTTAACACTAAATATATTTTTAGATATCAGCGTGTGCCTGCGTATATACACATATGTTTAGCCGTACTGATGAACTGTGACACTGCGAAACAGGACTGTATGCGGACCACTATCTATCGACACACACACACACACACACACACACACACACACATACATATATATATATATAATCCCAAGTGGTCATATATGCTGACGACACTACGGTTTACTCTCGTCTCGATCAAAAATCTACCGAGGCTGTCAAAGCAAACCTCGCTGCCGAGCTTGAAAAGGATCTCCAATCCGTGGTGGACTGGGGTAAGAAATGGCTCGTTAAATTTAATGCTTCCAAAACGAAGCTGCTATCTAATAACCACCACAGACAATCGTTCCTCCCGCCCATTAACATGGATCAGGCTTCTCTCCCTGAAAGTAAAACACTGCGTCTCCTCGGATTAACTCTCACATCAGACCTCAAGTGGAATATTCCTCACTACTAGATATATGTTTCACCTCTGCGCCTGACGCCTGTCAAGTCTCGCAGCTTTGCCCTCTCGGCCACTCCGACCACGCTGTAGTCTCTCTCAGTATTTCTTTCCAATCCCACTCCCCCCAGGAGCCTCCTACCTATAGGACCTCCTACCTCTACCAAAAAGCTGACTGGGATGCCTTTCGCGATTTCCTCTGCGACGTCCCTTGGGGAAAAGTGTTCGACCTATCAGTTGATGACTGTGCCTCTGAGGTCTCCTCATGGGTGAAAGCTGGCATTGATGCCTTCATACCCACCAGGAAGTATTGCTTAAAACCTCATTCCTCTCCGTGGTTCCCTCCGGCCTGCTCAGCCGCCATTGCCCACAGGAACCATTACTTCCGTCTATTCCGGAGACAGTCATTTGATCACAATAGGCGCCTGTTCATAACTGCTCGCAATGAGTGCAAGTGAACCCTAAATGACGCCAAACGGTTGTTTGCTGAGAGAATGCGACAGCGCATAGCTGACCGCAAGTTTGGCTCCAAGGACTATTGGAGGATTTGCAAACGAGTGCTCAACAATAGGAAATCCGCAATACCTCCTTTAATCCATGAGTTTGAGGTTCCCACGTAATCTGCGGACAAAGCTGAGTGCTTTGCCCGCAGATTCTCATCCAACTCCACATTTGACTCATCCGGAGTACACCCACCCGACTTCCCTATTAGAACTGAGGCCAAACTGCACGACGTATATATTACCCCGACAGTAGTATCCCGAGTAATTTCAAAACTCGACCCCCATAAGGCGTGTGGAGACGATGGAATCCCGGTGATAGTCCTTAAGACGTGCGCTCCTGAACTTTCCCCTGTCCTCTCTAAACTATTTAACTGCTGCCTTTCTGCTTCCTGCTTTCCTGCATGCTGGAAGTTCTCTTCAGTTGTTCCTGTATTTAAGAATTGTGGTGAACCCTCGGACCCATCCAACTATCGCCCTATCAGTCTTCTACCGATATTCGGGAAAGTATTCGAAGCCATAATCAATGCTAAAATAGTTCAACATCTTACTGTCCACAAACTCTTCTCTGATAGGCAATATGGATTCCGCTTTGCCAGGTCCACGGCCGACCTGCTAACAACCGTAATGGAGTACATGCTACAGGCCCTTGATGAGTTTGATGAGGTTCGCGCAGTTGCTCTGGAGATCTCCAACGCTTTTGACAGGGTTTGGCACTCTGGCCTCCTATGCAAACTACGGGGTTACGGTATTACCGGTCGCCTGCTTGACCTAATCCAATCTTTCTTAAATAACCGCAAAATGAAGGTCGTTTTGAATGGGCGTGCCTCTTCGTCCTACAGCACGAATGCTGGTGTCCCACAGGGCTCTATCCTGGGCCCGATGCTCTTCCTTATTTTCATCAACGACCTCCCTGATGAGATCAAGTCCTAAGTAGGCATCTACGCAGATGACACTACAATATACTCCCGCACCAGTAAGAAACCTGTCGTGGCGGACAGACATAATCTCGCTGCTGACCTTGAACGGGACCTTCACTCTGTGTTGAACTGGGGCAAGAAGTGGCTTGTCAACTTCAACTCATCCAAGACCAAGCTGTTGTCTGTCAACCATTACAGGCAACCTCTCCTGCCTCCCATAAGCATGGACCAAGCGATTCTCCCGGAGAGCAATACACTACGCCTCCTCGGACTTACCATGTCCTCAGACCTCAAATGGAACCACTATATTGCATCCATAGCAAAATCTACTGCTAAGAAGGTTGGGTCACTATGTCGATCCAGGATGTTTTTTTCCGCCTGAATCCATCCTGCATATATACAAGTCAACCATCCGTCCGTGCATGGAGTGCTGCTGCCATTCATGGTCAGGCGCCCCTGCCATTCTCCTCAGTGTTCTTGACAAGCTCCAAAGGAGAGTTTGTAATGTGATAGGTACTGATCTGGCGGCTAGACTGCAGCCACTTCCCCATCGTCGAAATGTGGCCTCCCTTTGTCTGTTCTATAAATACTTTCATGGCTTTTGCTCGGACGAACTTAAGTCACTGATGCCTCCTCAACAGGTGTTTACTCGTGCAACCAGACTGGCAACTAGGTCCCACCCATTCACAGTCAGGTTAGCCAAATGCAGACGACAATTCTACTCCTGCAGCTTCTCTCGCACTTCCCGCCTGTGGAACTCGCTTCCGTATTCTTGCTTTTCCTGACGGCTACAACCTCCAGAAATGTAAATGCAAAGTCAATACTCATCTACTAACCATTGGACTCTAGCTCACTCCCCACCCCCGTATAACCTTCCCGTTCTCTCCACCGATGCATCTGTCATCGTACCTGCTTTCTCAGCTTTCTATTGCTCCTTTCTAACCAGTTTGTACTTCTCACTCTTTTCTAATTAATCTTTTTACAGTTATGTAGCCCCCTGCACATCAGTGTCATTTCCGCCTTGCCCGGGGTGAAATGATTAAAAAAAAAAAAAAGAATCCATAGCTAAATCCGCTGCTAAGAAAGTCGGTTCTCTGTGTAGGGCCAGGAAGTTTTTCCCATCCGAAACAATCCTGCACATATACAAATCTACCATCTGCCCGTGCATTGAGTATTGTTGCCATATCTCATCCGGTGCTCCTGCTACCCACTTACGTGTCCTCGACCAAAACCAACGGAAAATCTGTAATGTGATCAATCCCGAGTTGGCAGCTCGGATACACTCACTTTCTCACCGGCGCAATGTGGCTTTCCTGTGTTTCTTCTACAAATACTTTCACGGCTTCTGCTCCGATGAACTTAGCTCACTGTTACCCCCTATATATGAGCCACAAGATTAACAACTAGGTCCCACCCTTTTATTGTGAAACCAATAAATTGTAAACGCATATTCTACTCCATCCGCTTCTTTTCTCGCACTTCTCGCCTGTGAAATTCCCTTCCGTATACTGTTTTTTCCGACAAATATAATCTCCAAGAATGTAAAGTCAATTGTCATCTCCTGTCTCACTAACTTACATCCTCTCTCTCTCTCATGCATTTTTATTTGTCCACCCCACTCTCATCAGTATTCTCTTCCTTCTGCTACTCTCTTCCTGACACCCCCTGCAACCTCTCACTCCTTCTCATAATATTCCTCCTATGTAACCATCTGCACAACCGTGGCAGTAAATTGGCTTGCTTGGGGCGACACGATTTAATATATATATATATATATATATATATATATATATATATATATAATATATATATATATATATATATATATATATATAAATTAGAGAAAATTTTCAAAATTCAAAGGTGTCGGATGCACATTTCGACATGAGATCTCTAACAGAGATTCCACGTCACCTCAGCGATATTGTTATGTTCTCGGAATTTACCTTCCTACTCTTCCACTTCGGATTAAAGAAAAACAATATATATATATATATATATATATATATATATATATATATATATATATATTCTTCGGACTATTGCAAAGAAATGAGTAAACAGTTCACTGCTCTGAGTAATTTATTTTATGGAAGAGTTCTCGATACTTAATACAGTAATATTTTTAAAATAAAATATTTATAATAAAGAAGTATTGTTGCCTGCAACACGAGAGCCGCTGTGTTTCGATGCTACTTGTTAGTACCTCATCAAGCAGTGAAATATTTTTCTGTTAGGAATTGTTATATTTAGAAATTTGAAATTTAGAAAGACCACCGTCCGTGGGAACACAGGCGTGAATTCTCATGATAAAACATAGGAAACTTTTGCATTTCATACGGGCCATGATACAGGAGGCCAGTGGTTGAAATATTCCATTTACGAAATTCTAGAGAAATTCAACATCCTTCTATATCTAGTGGGTTTATATCCCAGTGGAAAGGTTGCTATCTGCGTAATCCATGTTGATATAGCGAGACACCTGACGAGGGTTGAAGAACGGGCCTGTCGAAACGCTATTTTAACAACAGTAAATATACAAATATGCGTTGTGGTGCAATAGATGTCGGCTCGGAATGAGCAATGAGAGACAAGTTCGAATTCCGGTTAAACTGTTTGCATTCACTTTCGCGCAAATACGCTTGGGAATGCTATGAATCCATCTCTTCTCCATCTAGCTATGGATTAAATAGCAGGACAGACTTGTTTCTTCAAACTTGGTTTGTAAATAGTCTACCGCAGAATGGATTGGTAACCTACTGCAGGATTTTTTTTTTTTTTTTTTTTTTTTTTGCATAGAAAGTCATGGATCGAAACAGACATAATCACCAAAGCCTGTATGACGTATGGTATTTAACTGACTGAAATATGCAAAGATATTTGAACGTTCAAGCAACGTTGGATTCATTGGGAATAAATCCTATCAAAACGGCTTGATTTCCGTTTAACGAGTAGGCTTAGGAAAAACAAGAGCGATTTATCTCTCGTTTAATTTCATAACAAAAGAACTTTATTAAATTTTGTAAACAACAATGAGAAAATTAATATTATACCCGAATAAAAAAATGATCAAAATAATAAATTAAATGCAATATTAATTGTTATCTTCAGTATTCTTAATTTCTGTTCTTTAATTGTTCTCTCTCCTTAACAGAGTTTCTTTTTTCCTTATATTCTCTAACACACAGTAACCCCCTTGCATCTTAGTGGTTTTATTGCTTTGCTTGGGGTGAAATGATTAAAAATAGTTGTTGTGGTATAAATTATAACTTCAGGGAATCTATTCGGCCCAACAGTTGTTTTTTCTGTTTCCCAAATTTGAAGTTAGAAAAGATACTGAAATTTGTCTATTATTACCAGGTAAATAAAATAGGATGTGCGTTGTGGTGCAGTGGATATCGGCTCAGAACGAGAAATCGGGGAGCCGAGTTCGAATTCCAGTTGAATTCATTGCATCCACTTACGCACAAATATCATTGGGAAAGGTATTAATCCGTTTCTTCCTTCCAGTGATGGGTTAAATAATAGGACAGATTGGGTTCTATAGCCTTGGCTAGCAACCAGCCTACCGCAGAAAGCAATGGTAATCTACAGCGGGATAATCTTCTGCTCAGTCAGTCATGTCTCTTTCGAGACATGATCGCCCAAAGCGTGTATCACGTATGGCACTTAACTGACTGACTGAATATAATAGTTGAAAACAAGCTTAAGTCGGCTACTGGGCATAAAGAGGGTGATCGGTTTCATATTGTTATGAAGTAATAAACTGATCCCCCACTAATTGCTACTTAATAATATAATACATCTCTTCCCAATCTACCTATGAGTCAAATAATAGGACAGATTGGGTCCTATATCCTTTGCTGGCAACCAGTCTACCACAGAAAGTAATGGAAATCTACTGCGGGATAATCTTTTGCCTAGTCAGTCATGTCTTTTTCGAGACATGATCGCCCAAAGCGTGTATCGCGTATGGCACTTAACTGAAATAAAATTAGCCCAAGAATTTGTGCTGAAAGAACTTCAGCAAGTTCGAACCCCTAATTAGTTGCCTGATACAATTTTTGTAGGGAAGTTTGTGTGAAAATTACAGAATAAGACACTGAGGTAACAGGAGGGGAAGTTTTCGTTCTCAGGATAGACGAAACAAAATTCTACAAGAGGAAGTATAATAGGGGTAGAAAGGTAGAGATAAGAAGTTTCCAGTTAAAATTAAGGAGTCTTAAATACCTTATCGTGTTTCTTTCCTGTAAACCTGCCAATCAGTTCTTTTCCTGAATTAATCTTTTTCTTTAACTTTATCATTGTGATTTAGGGAATTTAATTCAATTCAATCATTTCATATAAAACAAAATTAACAATAAGATAAAATAAAAGACCTCATCAAAAAAAAAAATTCCACTTGTGAGAGAAAGTGGCTGGAGGGCAGAGAATAATTCGTCAACTTCTACTCCAACAGTTTCTTTTCTCGCACTTCCCGACTATGGAATTCCCTTCTACATGATTGCTTCCCCGACGGCTACAATCTCCAGGAGTTTAAATGTAAGGTCACTAGACACCTCCTAACACACTAACCTGCTCCCATTCCTCCTGACATTCCCTATGTCTAACATTCATTCCTCCTGACATTCCCTATGTCTAGCCACTCCTTCTCTTTACCTTCCCCATGCGCAATAGTGGCAGTGGAATGCCTTGCTTGGGGTGAGATGATTAAAAAAAAACAATTATTTTGGCAAAAAGTTTATTTTTTATTTTTTTACTTTTTAGTAGGGGTCTACGATAAAGCTCACTCTGTACATGGCTCGGGGGCCACTCGTGGTAGAGGGTTACGTTAGACCGTCATTTGTGCGAATAGGAAGGGAAGATAACGGTTAGCTCTAGCCTTCAACAGGTTAAAATTGTAATGATCAGGGAAACATTCCCTTGGGAGTCAGTTCCACAGAGCAGTTGTATACAGAAAGAAGCTGTTCGTGTGGAATTTTCTTTTCACCGATGGAATACGGAGGGAGTATGAGTTCTTTGCTACTATGTAAGTGGCGTGGCGAATCCTTACCATGACGGATTTAACTGGCTGGACCAAGGAATGTCGTTCGTCCGAGCAATTTCCGTGGAAGTAGCGATAATTAAGGCGAGAGATTTGACACATTCCTCTTGTGAGAAAGTGGTTGGAGGGCAAAGAATAATTCGTCACCCACGAAGGTGCGAAGACTCTTTTGGAGAGTAAGGCTTGGATATCTATTTTTTTTTTTTTTTAATCATTTCACCCCGAGCAAGGCGGAAACGCCACTGATGTGCAGGGGGTTACATAAATGTAACAAGATTAATTAGAAAAGAGTGAGGAGTACAAACTAGTTAGAAAGGAACAATAGAAAGCTGAGAAAGCAGGTGCGATGACAGATACATAGGTAGAGAAAGGGAAGGTTATACAGGGGAGGGGAGAGAGCTAGAGGCCAGTGGTTAATAGATGAGTATTGACTTTGCATTTAAATTTCTGGAGGTTGTAGCCGTCAGGAAAGCAAGAATACGGGAGCGAGTTCCACAGGCGGGAAGTGCGAGAAAGGAAGCTGCAGGAGTAGAATTGTCGTCTGCATTTGGCTAACTTGACTCTGAATGGGTGGGACCCAGTTGCCAGTCTGGCTGCACGAGTAAACACCTGTTGAGGAGGCATAAGTGACTTAAGCTCATCCGAGCAGAAGCCATGAAAGTATTTGTAGAAGAGACAAAGGGAGGCCACATTTCGACGATGGTGAAGTGGCTGCAGTCGAGTCGCCAGATCAGTACCTATCACATTACAGACTCTCCTTTAGAGCTTGTCAAGAACACTGAGGAGAACGGCAGGGGCACCTGACCATAAATGGCAGCAGTACTCCATGCACGGACGGATGGTTGACTTGTATATATGCAGAATGGATTCAGGTGGAAAAAACATCCTGGATCGACATAGTGACCCAATCTTTTTAGCAGTAGATTTCGCTATGGATTCAATATAGTGGTTCCATTTGAGGTCTGAGGACAGGGTAAGTCCGAGGAGGCGTAGTGTATTACTCTCAGGGAGAATCACTTGGCCCATGCTTATGGGAGGCAGAAGAGGTTGCCTGTAATATCGACCAAATATCACAACTTACTCCATTTTTTGGCTTGATCGGGATTGGTAGGTGTACGATTAATCCTGGTAGCTTTTCTCAAGCGGGTAAACAGCTAAATTTAGTCAGTTAAGTACCATACGTGATACACGCTCGAAAGAGACATGACTTACTGGGAAGAAGATTATCCCGCAGTAGGTTGGCATTACTTTCTGTGGTAGACTGGTTGCCAGCCAAGGCTATATAACCCAATCTGTCCTGTTATTTAATCCATAGCTGGATGAAAGAGACGGATTAATACCTTTCCCAATGGTATTTGTGCATAATGGAATGCGAGGAATTCGACTGGAATTCGAACTCGGTACCCCGATTTGTCGTTCCGAGTCTATATCCATTGCACCACAACACACACCCTCAATAAGTGAGTTAAGTGCCATTCGTGATGCACGCTTAGGAGATCATGTCTCGAAAGAGACATGACTGACGAGGCAGAAGATTATCCCGCAGTAGGTTGCCATTGCATTCTGCGGTAGACTGATTGCCAGCCAAGGCTACATAACCCAATCTGTCCTGTTATTTAACCCATAACTAGAGGGAAGAGACGGATTAATACCATTCTCAAGGTTATTTGCGCGTAAGTGAATGGCAACCTACTGCGGGATAACCTGCCCAGTCAGTCATGTCTCTTTTGAGACATGATCGCCCAAAGCGTGTGTCACTTATGGCACCTGACTGATTTTTTCGGTAACTTTGAAGGTGTTGGAGTAGGAGTGTAGACTGGAGTGGCTAGAATAGAATGGACTGGAGAAGGAGATAGAGTATTTTTTCAGTGCAGTGGGTGTCAATGATTGTATCATAGTAGGTGAAGCCATGATTTTTTTTAAATGACTGGGAAGATTGGGCACTGGCTTTGGTTTCTTTCCCTGCTTTGCGCCAACTCCTTCTTTAGTTTCAACGACCGATGGATTTTTTCCAGGTTGGTTAGCCTTTCTTTTGTAAATCGGTCAATGCTGTTGTAGTTGCAGCAGCTAATGTTGTTGCCTCGCCATTAGAGCTGGTAGATTTCGAAAGTAAACCCAATCGGTGGTTTGACCGCACCAGTCCCTGTCGGTGGCGGGCCAATTTCAAGTGCCGAGAAACTATCATTTTAGGCCAGGGAAGTATTTTGGTCGCTATAGGGTCTTCTTCTTTGGACAGGAAGAGTAAAGGTGACTAGTCATTTCCAACAAATTAGTTTCCCATCGGTTACGATGACTGGCATTTTCCAGCCGATAAAGAACCGTTGGGAATGCAGATGATCGAGCATTATATCAAAGATCCATCTCCGTTCAAGATGTCAGAAGTGGCACCAAATATTTGTCCAGACTGACAGAAATAGGCAGCTGGGTGCACTCCTATTTTGGAACTTGTTATACCGCTACTCTGGTCCTACGCGGACCCTCGTACTCGATATGTTATTATTTGTTATTAACTCGCAAGCAGCGACCACCTGACAATATTCGGTAGAGGGCAGTAGTGCGTCCCATATGAAAAAAAATCCTTATCTCTAATTATTCGTTTTGGCTCCCAGGGACATCAGTTATCGGATCACAGTGCCATTCGTTTGGCGGTAAAATTTCTGCGAACTCTTGTCCACCAAGAAGACCGACAACATTTTATCTTTGAATTCTCCAATACTTGGGGTTTTCCAAAATCTTCTTTTATTAGATTCTCGTAACCTTTGGTCTTTTCCAAAGATAGATAAATACTAATATAGACATATAGATAAATAGATACGAACATACTGAAATAGATGCACACATACATATATACAAATGTATCTATTTGTATATGAGATACATACATACAGACATACATACTGAGATAGATAGATAGATAGATAGATAGATAGATAGATAGATACATACATACATACATACATACATACATACGAGCTTGTATTGTAATAAGTTACACAGGTTAGTAAAAACGAAATTTGCTTTGTAATCCCTCACATATTTGCACTTTGCCAAAAATTTGAATTCAATTGGTCACCGTATGTAGACAGATAGATAGATAGATAGATAGATAGATAGATAGATAGATAATGAACAAACTAGGATATATAGATACATACATATATAGATAGATATGTATTAACGTACTGAGATAGATAGATAGATAGATAGATAGATAGATAGATAGATAGATAGATAGATAGATAAAACAGGGTGCGATAGATAGATAGATAGATAGATAGATAGATAGATAGATAGATAGATAGATAGATAATGAACAAACTGGGATATATAGATACATGGATATATAGATAGATATGTATTAACGTACTGAGATAGATAGATAGATAGATAGATAGATAGATAGATAGATAGATACATACATACATACATACATACATACATACATACATACGAACTTACATACATACAAACATAGATAGATACATACATACATACATAAAACAGAGTGAGATAGATAGATAGATAGATAGATAGATAGATAGATAGATAGATAGATAGATAGATAGATAGATCAAAACATGTCAAATCGTCCATTTTTTCCTTGTAGCCTCCTTTTTTTCATTTTTCAAGTTTTTTTTTTTTTGATTATCCAACTTGTATAACTTTTCTGTTATTGACTGTCAAGACAGGATCTCACAGTGGAGTTTTGAGATGGAAATCTAAGTTGGCTTTTATTTGATGCTAATTATGCTTTTTACTGTCGAAACTTTTTCTTTGGAAGATGAATATTTTCCGTCGAAAAGATAAAAGAAACGAAACGCAAAGCAGGCTACACATAAAGAACTTTTTTCGAAAGATATTGTGAGGTAAAACGCTATCGGGTATGTTAAACAGAAAACAAAAAAAACTAAAAAAAAAAAACGAACGTCACGCAAACACTTCGCTCGACTTAATCTCCGTTATTTCTGCTTTCTCTAGCCATCTTCACATAAGTTTTTTCTTTTACAAAATAAACTGTCCGGAATTTAAGAGATAAAATTCCAAGAGCACAAAAAAAAGAAAAAAAAAAAGATATTATTATGAAATGTTTTAGTTTTGTTTTTTAGGTTCATTCAATGTTTTTCTTTCTTTCTTTCTTTCTTTCTTTCTTTCTTTCTTGCTTTCTTTCTTGCTTTCTTTCCTTCTCTTTTAAGTTTTAACTTTCATATCCTCTTCATATCTATCTATCTATCTATCTATCTATCTATCTATCTATCTATCTATCTATCTTAGTCTGTTCATTATCTATCTATCTATCTATCTATCTATCTATCTATCTATCTAATATATTCATATATATCAGTCTGTCTATATCTACATCAATCTATCTACAATTTCTTTCTTTTTTACTCTGCTCATAACTTACACAGTTAACATCTATCGCTACTCTTTCTTTCTAGGTAATATCTATCTATCTATCTATCTATCTATCTATCTATCTATCTCAGTCTGTTCATATCTATCTATCTATCTATCTATCTATCTATCTGCTAATTATCTATTTATCTGTCTATCTGTTTTAACATTCTTAACCTTTCATATCAATCTGTCTGTCCATCTATCTGCTTATATATATATATATATATATATATATATATATATATACACATATCAGTATCCCCATTTCTTTTTCTTTATGTAGTTATCTATATGTCTAAGCGCATATCTATCTATCGATCTATCTACTCATTATTTATCTCTCTAACCGTTTTAGCATTTTTAATTGTTCATATCAATCTGTCTATCTGTCTATTTATCTGCTTATTATCTCTCTCTCTCTCTCTCTCTCTCTCTCTCTCTCTATCTATCTATCTATCTATTTTTCTGTTTTAACTTTTTTTAGCCTACTCATCCTATGTATCTATCTATCCATGTCAGTATGTCCGTATTTATACTTGTACGTATCTATCTATCTATCTATCTATCTATCTATCTATCTATCTATCTATCTATCTATATATATATATATATATATATATATATATATATATATATATATATATATATCCGTTTTAACCTTCTTAAACTGTTTATATCTATGTATCTGTGCATCTATCTATCTGCTCATAATCTGATCATTGTCTCTTTCTTTCTCCCTCTCTCTCTCTCTCTCTCTGTTTTCATCTATATATCTATTTATCTATCTATTTCATCTTTCTATTTTAACTTTCTTAGCCTGTTCATATCTATCTATCTATCAAATATCTATCTGTCTATCCCAGTATGTGTTATTTCTTTCGCATTCTCTCTCTCTCTCTCTCCATATATATATATATATATATATATATATATATATATATATATATATATATATACTAATTACTAATATCTATTTGTTTAGATTAAGTAACCCTGCCGCAACGTACGTCTGGAAATCGTTTTTTGATCCTTCGCCCATTTTAATCTCAACATCCTCCTCTTCTGTAGTGTATTTTCCACTTTAGTCTTGTAAAATCCGTCTAAATTCATCTGGCATAAAGTTCAACCTAAATAGGTATCCGCTCAAACTGAAAAAAAAAACTGTTTGGAAATATTGCGGACTACTTTCTTTTTCCCTTTTTATTTTTACTCTCACACATTCTATATTTCTTTTTCTTTCTCTTTTTCTTTCTTTCTCTCTATCTCTGTTTTTCTTTTTTTTTTTTTTTTTCTCATTTTCCCTCTTTGTCCGTTAGAAGAACATCAGTTTGCGATCAGTTCAAGTCCGGAAGTTTGTGATGTAGTTTTGTCTAACGTCGTCCGCCATAGAAATAAAAATAAATTTTATAACGAATTCAGAAATAGATCTCTTTGGTAATTTAGGAAGAATCATTGCATTCAAATTCTTGTAGATAGATAGATAGATATGAACAGACTGAGATAGATAGATAGATAGATAGATAGATAGATAGATAGATAGATAGATAGATAGAACAGACTGAGATAGATAGATAGATAGATAGATAGATAGATAGATAGATAGATATGACAGACTGAGATAGATAGATAGATATGAACAGACTGAGATAGATAGATAGATAGAACAGACAGATAGATAGATAGATAGATAGATAGATAGATAGATAGATAGATAGATATGGACGTACTGCAATAGATAGATAGATAGATAGATAGATAGATAGATAGATAGATAGATAGATAGATAGATAGATAGATAGATATGAACAGACTGAGATAGATAGATAGATAGATAGATAGATAGATAGATATGAACAGACTGAGATAGATAGATAGATAGATAGATAGATAGATAGATAGATAGATAGATAGATAGATAGACTGAGGTAATGAGCTCGCGGTATATAGTGACTAGGCGCAGTGTTGAAATAATTATGCCTGTCCCATGTGACTGTGGACACCGTTTATACTCAGGTATTAATCTAATATTGCAAACGTTCATTTTAATGGTTAACTGGCCAACTTATTTAACGGAAGATTATCCACATGGAACTGCGCATTTCTTTCCATCCGGCCTAGTTCCGTCGGGTGTACGTTTCTGGTGCATTAAATATCGACTCTGAACAACAAATCAAGGAGCCGAGTTCGAATTCCAATTGAATTTATTGCATTCACTTACGCACAAATACCCTTCGGAAAGGTATTAATCCGTCTGTTCCCCCTGTTATGGGTTAAATAATGGGACAGATTAGGCTCTGGCTACCAACCAGTCTACTGCAGAAAGCAATGGCAACCTACTGCGGCATAATATTCTGCTTAGTCAGTCATGTCTCTAAAGAGACATGATCGCCCAAGCGTGTATCACGTATGGCACTTAACTGACCAGTTCCGTCATGTGCCAAGCGTGGAGGCGTACATATTCCACAGTCATAAGCAGATTGATAGCAACTTGTAAATGTGGACAAAGCCATAAAAAAATGCGATCAGCGAAATGAGCTCAGATAGCGCCAGAATCTCGTGTTTATTTTGCTCGTACGAAAGGCTCAAATCCATCTCTTCCAAAAGGTCAGATCATTGTTTACCACCTACTCGTAACACAAGTTAAACAGATTCACAGGCCCTTCCGTTTTATTCAGAGAAAAAGTGGGCACCACTAAACAGTTTTTATTGCAATTTTTAAACTTGTGGAACACCGACCGTTTCCTAGGAGAATGGATATTTTTGTATTTATATGTTCACGTAAGGACCGTTAAAATTGTTATTCACAATGTAAATTAACTTCCTACAGCGTTCACTTTTTGGTGTGTTTACAATAAAGAAAACACAACCTCATAATCATATATAACGATTACAACAGATCTTAACTGTTGAAACAGAGGATGAAGAAGGTCAAGCATGATGTACATACTACTACAAAAACAGCCACTCGACATTATAACAGAGTTAGCGACAGTCCGCTTCAGATTTATGCTTTTGTGGGATCGCCCATATACCAATTTTACCTTCACTCAGTAATGGACCCATCGATTAACAACTTCAACCAATCACGTCCTTCGTTTGATACACTGACCAACCGCACTGTTTAATACAATCCTCCCCCAACACCGCCAACACGATGGAGAGTGGACCAACTATATCAGCAGGAGTTTAAGTCTGATGAATCAGTTAGTTTCCAGTTGTCTCTGGAATCCCTGTCGCAAAACGCGGCGACCGTTCCGAACTAACTCACCACCAGCTACGAGGCAAAACCCGATCGCCAAAAACACATCTGGAATCGACAGTAACTTGATATATCGACGACTACTACAATACACTTGCATTACTACTACATTAATCTTAATAATTGCTGTCAACTACATTTCTACATTACTTTACAGTCCAAGGAACGCAGCTCGTACTCGCAATTACACACACACACACCTGTTTCTGTCATTTATGATTTTCATAAATTATCGCTATACAGAACATTTAATTTTGCTCCACGAACTTTAATTCTGTCGGCCTGACACAAAGTATTGACTTTTCATCAACCCACGAACAATATCAATCTATCCTATCACTTTCGACACCTTTTTTTCACTTCCCTACAAAAACATGTAATTGTGTGAATAAATTTGTTTTATTGTTTATTCCAAACTGTTTTTTTCTTAATAATATCTCCCCAAGCAAGACGCTTACGCCACTGATGCGCAGGGGGCTCCGTAAGAGTAAGAAGATTGGAAAAGAGAAAACCGGAAACCACATCCTAAACAGGGAACAAGGGATGGGCCTCTTCAGCTGTTCAATAGACGTGGGTGGAGTGTGAACAGGGCGATAGTTTAGTCTATCTACTCCAATTGGAAAAGAAAAAAAGAGTAAAAAGATTGGAAAAGAGAAAACCGGAAACCACATTCTAAACAGGGAACAAGGGATGAGCCTCTTCACCTGTTCAATAGACGTGGGTGGAGTGTGAACCGGGCGATAGTTTAGTCAATCTACTCCAATTTAAAAAAAAGAAAAAAGAAAAGTGAAAAGATTGGAAAAGAGAAAGCCGGAAACCACATCCTAAACAGGGAACAAGGGATGAGCCTCTTTACCTGTTCAATAGACGTGGGTGGAGTGTGAACCGGGCGATAGTTTAGTCAATCTACTCCAATTGAAAAAAAAGAAAAAAGAAAAGTGAACAGATTAGAAAAGAGAAAGCCGGAAACTACATCCTAAACAGGGAACAAGGGATGAGCCTCTACACCTGTTCAATAGACGTGGGTGGAGTGTGAACCGGGCGATAGTTTCTTGCGATTATTTTATTTATTCCTTGCCATTATTTTTTTAATAATTTTTATTGTTTGTGGAATATTTGAACACCTTTAAGCTTGGTATAAAAAATCCTTCTGATTATTTAAAATATTTTGTCGTTCCACAACACCTTCATTTTGCATGTCTCATTCCATATTTGCCCCAGAGGAAGGTCATGAAATCAAGTGCGAGGACCAATTTCTGGCAAATCGAGGTCTCCCTTAAACAAATTAACACCATCCGGATTTTCTTCTACTCTGATTTTTATTTTCACCTCCAACCAAGTCTTACAAAACTAAGCAGCAATAGGGAATGGGTGACGAGTGCAGGTTGGCGGTGAATTTAGTCATAAACTCCGTTACCATAAAGGAAACGAAACGAACAGCGAAAAAGAAATTAAATTCTTGGAGGCGAGACAAAGCCGACAATTACAGCATATATGAATACAGACTAGAGGAAAACTTATCTTAGCTGACGCGTTTCTTCCTCTGATTGACTTTATCAAGGTAAATGTGAGGATTTTATTTTGCAACAGGTTTATAAACAAAATTAAAAATGTTTTTAAATTCAAGAGACGCTCATAAATATTCATTTGCTTAAGTGAAAAGTTTCGATAGATTATGGAAGATGCTAAGTGACGTTACTTAATGTTTAATAAACGAATGTGGGTAAATGATTTTTCTTTATTAAAATATGTTGTATTTTTGTTCATTAGCCTGTTGAAAAATAAAATACTCAAATTTGCATTGATAGAGTAAACCAAAAAACGAAACCCGTCAGCGAAGTTGTTTTTGTTTGTTGTTGCCTTCGTATTGTTTAAAACGTCTGCCTCCTTCTACCGAGCGCTCATAGCTCAGAGGTAGAATCGCCGACTAATACCAATACAATCGGGTTACAATCCTAGGTTAAAAGCAATCGGATGTCTAACCGTACTGATGATACAGCGAAACAGATCTCTCTGCCGATAACTATATATATATATATATATATATATATATATTTGTTATATCCGAATTTTATTACATATGCAAGTTCGCACACAAACACACACACACATATATTTATATATTCCGAAAATTAAATTCGTTGAATAGCCATAGACTTATTTCGCTGAACGAATTTAAAGGATCATTTTTAATATTAATAAAATTAATATAAACAGGATCGAGTTTTGGGGATTTTACCTTTTGCTCATCTCTTGTGGATTTTAATATATATAAGTTCATTTCTTGTGGATTTTAAAATATGTATATATATATAATATATATAAGTTAATATATATATATATATATATATATATATATATATATATATAAACTGTGCTTTAAAGGCAAATAGAACCTTTGCTTTACTATTCAGCGTCTAGTAGTCAAGCCACATCAGATCAAACGACGGTTTCTCCTGCAAAGGGGGACGCAATTTCCAATCTTACCGGGGAGGGGGCACATATATATATATATATATATATTTGTGTTTATTTGGGCAGCAATCCGTCTTTTATAAAAAAAATTCCATTATAAACATCTGCCAAGGTACTGCAGTTAACTTTGTTTAACATAAATTATGTCGAAATTGTTCGAATGTTCTGTGTGTCTGAGTGCTTTCGGCTATTCTTTTAGCCATTATCGGGGATAATTTTATGTTTTTACTTTTAATTGACTGTATGTATTGTTTTATGTATGCATTTTATTATCTAGATTTGTAGGAATAAATTATTATATGCATCTAGATTTATATGAATAAATTATGTAGGTCGCTTTCTCACCGACGCAGTGTGGCTTCCCTGTATCTCTTCTACAAATACTTTCACGGCTTCTACTCCGATGAACTTAGCTCACTGGTACCCACTATATATGAATTTCCTCGAGCCACAAGATTAACAACTAGATCCCACCCTTTTACTGTGAAACCGATAAATTCTAAACGCAAATTCTACTCGAGTAGCTTCTTCTCTCGCACTTCCCGCCTGTGGAATTCCCTTCCGCTTACTTGCTTTCCCAACAGCTACAATCTTCAATAATTCAAATGTAAAGTCAATAGTCATCTCCTGTCTGACTAACTTACATCCCTCTCTCTCTCCCTCTCTCTCTCTCTCTCATGCTTTTTTCTCTGTCCACCCCACTCTTATCAGTATTCTCTTCCTTCTCATACTCTCTTCCTTACACCCCCTGTAACCTGTCACTCTTTTGCATAACATTCCTCCAATGTAACCTCCTGCACAACAGTGGTAGTAAAATGCCTTGCTTGGGGCCACACGATTATAAAAAAAATGTATCTAGATTTATGGGAATTATAAATCATGCAAAGGCGTTCGACAAAATAGGCCACAAAGAATTGATGGACATGCTCAGCAGCCTCAACATATTTGGGAAAGACAAAAGAATAATCAAGAATCTCTACTGACAGCAAACCGTCTGCATACGAACACGTAACGCATTCAGCAGATATACAAAAGATAGACAGGGGCTTTTCACCGGATCTGTTCAACTTGTACAGCAAGACTATTCTGAGGACCCTAGATCTTATGGCAGGATTTGTAATCGGAGGCCACAATTTAAACAACATAAGGTACGCAGATGATACAGTGCTGATAGCAGACACAGAAAGAAAACTACAAGACCTCCTACAGAAGGTTAGCTGAAGAGAGTGACAAAAAGGATTATAAATAAACTGCAAGAAACCGAATGCATGGTCATCAGCAAAAAAGCAACCTAAAAATGCCAAATACAGGTGGGGAATACTAAAATTAAGCAGGAAAAAAATTAAAATACCTGGGAAGTGTTCTAACAGAAGGCGGAAAGTGCGACGCAGAGATCCGAAGGCGAATTGGCACGGCGAAGAACGCGTTCCTGAAGCTGAGTAAAGTATTAAGACACAGGAAAATTTCCCTAGAAATAAAGAAGAGACTACTGGATTGCTATGTGATGTCGGTTCTTCAATATGGCCGTGAACGCTGGACACTATCATCAAAGATGAAGGAAAAATTTGAAGCAACTGAAATTTGGTACGAGAGACCCTTTGGGAAGCTGTGGATATCATGGATGGTGCATGTGAGCAATGATGAGGTCTTGGAAATGATGGAAACGAAAATGAAATTAATATTGAGCATCAGGAAGAGACAAATGAAGTTCCTAGGACATGCAATGAGGAAAGAGGGCTTCGAGAACGTGATACTAACAGGCCGGATAGAGGGGAAAAGAGACAGAGGAAAGCAGCGGATAACATATTTGAAGAGCTTGAGCATGGGGATGACAGAACGGAGGTTGCGAGATGTTACAGGAGAAAGCGTGCTAAGAGCCACCAGGGAGAGGGAGACGTGGAAGGCCATGATCGCCTACGTCCTGAAACGACCAGGCACATAGAAGAATATATATGCAAACCGTTTATAAGGAATTATAATTTGGATATAAAGTGGGGGATCAATTCTATATTATAATCAATATATAAACTGATCCCTCATTTTGTGGCCACGCTAGTTTCTATACATTTATATTCTAGATTTATGGGCTTGAGCTAGTGAATGGCAGAGCGGGGTTTGGGTGGCTTTACAGGAGAAGGCGTGCTGAGAGCCATTAGGGATAGAGATAGAGAGACGTGGAAAGCCATGAAGAAGATGAAAACGATAAACATTGCCGAGAAACGAAGGAGGTAGAATAATAGCAGTCTCAAGGGAAAAAACATTTTTGACACTGTTTATTTCTTTATTTACTAGCAGTATAGCCCGGCGTTGCTCGGGTGTAATGAATGCTTTAAAACTAATCCATGGTCCTGGAGCTCAAACTCTTTGGACGTTGGCACGAAAGACAAAAAAGCAATAATTGTTTCCAGTTAAAGCGAAACCGTAGACTGAAAGAAAAATGAATGGATGTAAGTCAAATTTTAAAGTTTGGTGAGAATCGGATAAAAATTGTGGATTTGTATAAAGAACATACAGACAGATAAACTGACACACACAAACATCTTGCCTTATATATATATATATATATATATATATATATTATCGATTTTCTGCACTATTGTAAGAACTGCAACCTTGAAACTTCTGAATATCGTTTCTTATGTCTTTGCCTATGAGTGTATCAAATTTGATTAAAATCGGACCACTCCATCTGTAACCCGATTTTTTCGATTATCGATTTTCGATATTTATCGGGGGTACCTCGACACAAAACCAAGCTAAGAACACTCGCAGACGCTTATAGTACAACTGTGTAAATTTTCAAGAAAATCAGTTCAGACGTTTCGGAGTCTATAGGTAACCGACACACACACACACACACACACACACACACACACACACACACACACACACAAAGTTCCATTTATAAATAAGTTTAGATATTTTTTTGCGGGTTTCTTTTTCTTATATGTGCCGTGACCCTTCAAGGCGTAGGCGATCATGGCCTTCCATATTTCCCTATCTAATACTCCTTTTTCTGTTATCCCACTCAAACCTCGATCGACCATCCATCTGTTCAAGTCTTTCAAATATGTCATTGTCTCTATCCCACTCTATCCGTTCTGTGAGCATCAGGTTCTCCAAGCCCTCCTTCCTCATTACATGTCCCAAAAACTTCAGCTGTCGTTAACTATCAGTTTCCTTCTCGTGTCCATCCTCTCTAAAACCTTATCGTTGTTCACATCTCCTGGTTACGGTATCCTCAGCATCCTTCTGTAGAGTCACATTTCAGTTGCTTCAAGTCTTTCCTTCAATTCTGATGATATTGTCCAGCATTCGCTCTCATATTGAAAAACAGACATCATATAACAATCCAGTTGCGGGCAGAAAGACTAGATTTCGCCGGAGGAAAAAAAAAACATTGTCACACACTAGTTCGAAAGTGAGAACAGGTATAGCGTAGTATAGTAAGACTAACGTAGAAACATATTTACATTGATCGTGTAATTCGGCCAGGGAGTTCTGTTATGAAACAAATGTACGATTCTCTTTGAAAGCACTGGCATTTATTTTATCGCTGTGGAAGCAAAGTTGGGAAGAACAGACCCCATCGTCAGGAAGATTAATGTAGTGCCCATGTGGCGAGAGGCCATCTGACAGACAACCATTACCCAGATGCCAAATGTTTTTTACAGTTCCAGTTCCCGTAATATTCACTCTCAGAAAAGCAGATGTTCTCTTTGAGAGAAATGGTTTTTAGTATTCGGGGTCCATCAATAGACAGAGTATATTTTCAACCAATTCCCAAATTTAAACCCACCGAATACAGTTATGCATACATACTTATACACACACACACACACACACACACACACACACACACACACACATATATATATATATATATATATATATATATATATATATATATATAAAACCCAATATCTAAAGGTCCTCTTGTAACACTGAAATGAAAATACAGACTCTTCTATACCTGACTTGAAGTGATGCTGTTACAATAACAAAATACTTTAAAACACTTAGTATCCCTATATGTTAATACCTACCTACCTACCTACCTACGGTATACGCGTTTTCAACACTCTATAAATCTTTAATTGCTGCGGAAATACTTAATAGCATTAAATAAAAATAAGACCGTTTTATGAATATTCTACAAATATTTTCTGATGAGCTTCTTTCCTAAGTGTCACTGCAGACAGTGAGAAACAGCGTAAAAGGCACAGATTATGCGAGTACGTGGGGAAGTTGACGGTAAACCTTAGATTTCAACAAGACTGTAGTGATCGGAGAAGCATCCTTTGATAGATAGATAGATAGATAGATAGATAGATTCTTCTTCTATGTGCCCTGTACCTTCAGGACGTAGGTGATCATAGCTTTCCACGTCTCCCTATCCCTGGTGGCTCTTAGCACGCCTTCTCCTGTTACATCATGCAACCCTCGTTCCATCATCCACCTGATTAGGTCCTCCAAATATGTTATCCGCTGCTTTCCCCTGTCTTTTTTTTTCTCTATCTGGCTGTTAGTATCAGGTTCTCGAACCCTTCCTTCCTAATTGCATGTCCCGGGAACTTCAACTGTCTCTTCCTGATGCTCAGTATTAATTTCCTTTTTGCTTCCATCATTTCTAAGACCTCCTCATTGCTTACATGCTCGAGCCATCCTTCTGTAGAAACACATTTCAGTTGCTTCAAGTTTTTCCTTCATCTTTGATGATATTATCCAGCATTCTTTGCCATATTAAAGAACTGACAACATATAGCAATCCAGTACTATTTTCTTTGTTTCTAGCGAAATTGTCCTGTTTCTTAATACTTTACTCAACTTCTGGAATGCTTCCTTTGCCATGCCAATTCGCCTTCGGATCTCTGTGTCGCACTTTCCATCTTGTTATGGTATTTCGACGTTAGTTACTTTCTCACTGATGTGACGGGATTTCTCTCTGTCTTTTCTATAAATATTTTCGTGTCAACATTTCTGAAAAGCTTTTTTTATCCATGTTGATCGACTGTATGAATTTAATCGTGCTACTAGATTGGCTATTCGATGTACGTTGTGGTGCAGTGGATATCGGCTCGGAACGAGAAATCGGGGAGCCGAATTCAAATTCCAGTTGAATTCGTTGCATTCACTTTCGTGCAAAAACGAAAGGTATTAATTCGTTTCTTCCCTCCAGTTATGGGTTAAATATCTAGACAGATTGGGTTCTATAGCCTTGGCTGGCAACCAGTCTACCGCAGAAAGCAATGGCAACCTACTTCGGGATAATCTTCTGCCCAGTCAGTCATATCTCTTTCGAGACATGATCACCCAAGCGTGTATCACATATGGCACTTAACTAACTGATTAGATCGCCATCAGTTGTGGATCTTCCTCGCCAATTTGTTGTAGCGTTGTGTTGAAACTTCTGACTTTTGACGGAAGTAAGACACGGAACAAGAAGGTAGATACAAAACAGTGTATTAGTATAATAAGAAACAAGATATTCAAAGGAAGTGTTAATAAAAAGTAAGTCTGAAGGTATTATTACGTTGCTTATTGCCTGACTAGTAGCTGTCGTTAACGACCTTCGTTAACTGCTCTCCAGACAGTGAGAAACAGCGTAAGAGGCACAGATTATGCGAGTACGTGGGGAAGTTGACGGTAAACCTTAGATTTCAACAAGTTAAGACTGTAGTGATCGGGGAAGCATCCTTTTATAGATAGATAGATTCTTCTTCTATGTGCCCTGTCCCTTCAGGACGTAGGCGATCATGGCTTTCTACGTCTCTATATGCCTAAAATGGAATCTTCAAAAATGTAAATGCAATGTCAATTGCATCAGTGCAGTTTCTAATAGTTCTGCCTTGGCTGTGCCTTCCAGTTTTCTTGAACCCTGTTCATCTTTCTTCAATATACCCTGTACCTAGTATTTTCGCTTTCTGTAATTCCCCTGTGCACTGGTGGTGATCCTGCCTTGCTTGTACTAAAATGTTTAAAAAATCTAAAAAATAAAAAAAACATTTTTTTTTATAATCGTGTGGCTCCAAGCAAGGCATTTTACTGCCACTGTTGTGCAGGGAATTACAGAGGAGGAATGTTATGCAAAAGAGTGACAGGTTACAGAGGGTGTCAGGAAGAGGGTATGAGAAGGAAGAGAATACCGATGAGAATGGGGTGGACGGAGAAAAAGCACGAGAAAGCGGATGTAAGTTAGTGATACAGGAGATGACTATTGAGTTTACGCCCCAAGCAAGGCAGTTTAATGCTACTGCTTTGCAGGGGGTTACATTGGAGGAAAGTTATGAGAAAGAGTGACAGGTTATAGGGGGTGTCAGGAAGTGGATAAGAGAAGGATGAGAATACTGATGGGAGAGAGGATGCAGGTTAGTGAGATAGGAGATGACTTTTGATTTTACATTTAAATTCTTGGAGATTGTAGCTGCCAGGGAAGCAAGTAAATGGAAAGGAATTCCACAGGCGGGAAATGCGAGAAAAGAAGCTGCTGGAGTAAAATTTGCGTTTACATTTTATTGGCTTTACAGTAAAAGGGTGGGATCTAGTTGCTAATTTTGTGGCTCGAGTAAATTTATATATAGGGCTCACCAGTGAGCTAAGTTCATCGGAGCAGAAGCCGTGAAAGTATTTGTAGAAGAGACACAAGGAAGCCACATTGCGCCGGTGAGAAAGTGACTGTATCCGAGCTTCCAAGTCGGGATCGATCAAATTACAGATTCTCCGTAGGATTTTGTCAAGGACGCCTAGGTGGATAGCAAGAGCACCCGATCAGTTATGGCAGCAATATTCAATGCAGGAGCGGATGTGCAGGACTTTTTCGGGCGGGAAAAACTTCTTTGTCCTACACAGAAAACCGACTTTTTAGCAGCGGATTTCATTAAATTTGGAAGATGAATATAGCGGAAAACGGTTTTCAGCTGTCTTATCATAACGGTTCTATACGCTAAAAATGGAATCGACGAACCGAGTTCAAAATCCAGGGTCGACTGTTGCAATCCCTTTCACATTTATACTTTAGAAGAGCCATAAATACTTCTTTCTGTTTTGCAGAATCGGCTGTCTAACATTGAGTGGGTGCATATTTAAAAATCAACTTGTAGAAAATGAATATGTACCTGATTATTTGAAATAATGGGTCTGCTATTAAATTCTACTCGACGTTTAATACCTCTAGATCTCTGCCCGTGTCTTCCAACTCCTCCAGATTTAGGCAGTGTTAGTCAGTCTGTTAAGTGCCATACATGATGCACGCTTGGGCGATCATGTCTCGAAAGAGACTTGACTGACTGGACAGAGGATTTTTCCACAGTAGGTTGCCATTACTTTCTGCTGGAGACTGGTTGTCAACCAAGGCTATCTGTCCTGCTATTTAATCTATAGCTGTAGGGAGAAGAGACGGATTAATGCCTTTACCGAGGTTATTTGCGCGTGAGTGAATGCAACGAACTAGAATTTAAACTCTAATTTCTCGTGCCAAGCCGATATCCACCTCTTCACAATGCACATTCGCTCCACAACGCCCAAGGTAGTGCAGCTTTCTTCATTTTCGCTGAAATTATTATCGGTACTGGAAACTTGATTACCTACCTCCTTCCACGACGAAGGCAAACGATAGTCATAACTCAAGTGGGCGCCATAAACGTTCAAAACGCAACGTCAATCAGAGCGATTCTGTCGTAATTCAGTTCAAGTGTACCAAAATCCTTTCCACTAGAAGGTCTATTAGAAAACTGTCGGTGAATCTCACACTATCATTTCATATTGATGCTCGTCCTGTATGGGAGCTGATGAATATCAAGTAACAGTAACTTATTTCTAACTCTAGATGGTTATATTTTTCTAATATATATATATATATATATAAAGTCTAGAAGTATAGCCCGGCGTTGCTCGGGTGTAATTAATGAAAGCTTTAAAACTAATCCATGGTCCTGGAGCTCAAACTCAGCCGAAAGAATATTTGAAATATTAAAATAATTGCGACAATTTACCAATCGCACCTATTTTATATATATATATATATATATATATATATATATATATATATATATATATACTAGCAGTATAGCCCGGCGTTGCTCGGGTGTAATGAAAGCTTTAAAACTAATCCATGGTCCTGGAGCTCAGACTCAGCCTAAAGAATATTTGTGTGAAGTTTGGTGAGAATCGGAGAAAAATTGTGAATTTGTATAAAGGACATACAGACAGATAAACAGACACACACACAAACATCTTGCCTTATATATATTATCGATTTTCTGCGCTATTGTAAGAACTGCAACCTTGAAACTTCTGAATATTGTTTCTTATGTCTTTGTCTATGAGTGTATCAAATTTGATTAAAATCGGACCACTCCTTCTATAAACCGATTTTTTCGATTTTCGATATTTATCGGGGGTACCTCGACACAAAACCGAGCTAAGAACACTCGCAGACGCTTATAGTACAACTGTGTAAATTTTCAAGAAAATCGGTTCAGCCGTTTCGGTGTCTATAGGTAACGGACACACACACATACACACACACAGACACATGCGCACACAGACAAAGTTCCATTTATAAATAAGTTTAGAGTAGATACAATGTTTATATATATATATATATATATATATATATATATTTTAATCTTATCACCCCAAGCAAGGCGATAACGCCACTGATGCGCAGGGGGCTACGTAAGGGTAAAAAGAATAGAAAAGAGAAAGCCAGAAACCACATCCTAAACAGGGAACAAGGGATGAGCCTCTTCACCTGTTCAATAGACGTGGGTGGAGTGTGAACCGGGCGATAGTTTAGTCTATCTACTCCAATATCTTATCAGTTCTCTGACTGCTTCAATCATCGCAAGATATATATATATATATATATATTGTGTGTGTGTGTGTGTGTGTGTATTTAGGCAGCGTCTTTTCATTGATGCATGTTTCATTAAATAATATAGACAAGTTTTGTTGATTTATTTTATGTAAATTTTTTTCATATCTTAATAGCATTATCGTTGAAAGAGGAAAGAAAATCACAATATTGATACATGTTTTTATTTAATCCTTTCTGAGCCTTCGGCTTACATTAGCCATTATCAAAGATGAAAATAGTATTGGTTGTAACGGGCAGCTCACAGACGTACTATAGTAGTAGTCGTCTATTTTGTTTGTGTGGGGGATTAAATATATATTATATCATCATCTCACCCTTTAACACCCAATGGTGTGTAGGGCAGTAACTTTTTGATACTGTTTCCGTAACGAACTGTTTTTTACGGGACAGAATTGTTAGCCCTGCGCCCAACCCCCAAGCCTGGAGGACCGGTAGACCATTCTTGATCCTTACGTTTACAGCACCTGGTATTCCCAAACAGTCTCCCATCTAAGTACTTGGAGATTGTAGCTGTCGGGGAAACAAGTAACTGGAAGGGAATTCCATAGACGGAAAATGCGAGAAAAGAAGCTGTTGGGTAGAATCTGCGTTTACATTTTATTGGTTTTACAGTAAAAGAGTGGGATCTAGTTGTTAATCTTGTGGTTCAAGTAAATTTATATATAGGGGGCACTAGGGGGCTAAGTTTATCGGAGCAGAAACCGTGAAATTATTTGTAGAAGAGACACAGGGAAGCCACAGAAAGTGACTGTATCGTAGCTGTCAAGTCGGGATCTATCACATTAAAGATTCTCCGTTGGACTTTGTCAACGATCCCTAGGTGGTTTGCAGGAGCACCCGACCAGGTATGGCAGCAGTATTCAATGCTCAGGTGGATGGTAGATTTATATATGTGCAAGATTGTTTCGGACGCGAAGAACTTCCTGGCCCTACACAGAGACCCGACTTCCTCGGCAGCGGATTTAGCTTTGGGTTCAATATAGTCATCCAACATGAGGTATGTTGTGAAAGTTAACCCGAGTAGGCGCAGTATTTTGCATTCAGGGAGACTTGCCTGATCCATGCTTATGGGTGTGGGTAGTTCGTTTAGTTCGTTTAACGACATATCAACTCCTCATGGGTCATTTAATGCCAAAGTTTAATTTTCTTAGGAGCTTTAGTAATTCTTTTTACAAAAATGTGTTCCTGGTGATATGTTATTTATTTTATTTTATTTCTTTTTTTTTTACAAAAACGTTTTCCTAGTAATAGTTTTACTATGAAAATGTGTTGCTGGTATTCTTTACTATAAAAATGTATTTCTACACATTCATTGTGTTTTCACTATAGATCTGGAGTTCGCTATTTACCCATAGCTGGTATACTAAAAAGTGTGCTACAACCTTGGCTTAGGGTGGACCTGAGAACAACAGCAATTAAGAAATGGTTCTACGCTACTCAAAATTTCCCGATCATAAGCCTTGCTGCCGGTTGTAGTTTATCATCATACCCAGGACAGCCGTTTGTCTTAAACAGTATTTAATTTCGCCTACCGGTCTGAATATTTTGAGAAATCTTATGAAAGGAAAATGCGCTCTCTGACCGGATTTGAACACGTATATTCCTTTGCAGGAGAAAACTCCGTCAGATCCCTGTATTTAAGTAGACCTCTGCTTATTTTAAACAGTATTTCTTCTACTAGTCTGCGTAACCGTGAAAAGGAAATGTGTACCCCGAAAGGATTCAAATTTACGGCACTTTTTCAGATAGATAGACAGACAGATATGAATAGTATATATATATATATATATATATATATATATATATATATATATATACTTGTGCTCTCATACCCCAATTGAACACTATGGAGGAATGGCAGACTGAAAAAATAAAAAATCTCCTTTTTTCAATTTCCTTTTTTGTTTTCCTTCTTTTCTATCCTCTTTTACCTCGTACAAAAAATGTTTCCAAAAATAAAGGAAATCGAAATAATCGAAATAAAAATAGTATAATTATACTCAAAAGCCTCTTTAAGTTAGATCAAAAATATAAAATGTATTCTTTCTTTCTTTCTTGCTTTCTTCATTTCATTTTT
>JBBBDQ010000341.1:1475000-1500000 GCA_037127315.1 Ascarosepion bandense | reverse complement strand
GTCTGCGACTGCCCAGATGTTACAGGTTCCTGTCTGTAGACTCTACACGGCATGTGCTGAGCTATCCTTACCTTCAGATGCTGAATGGTCTTGCCCACATAGTCGTCCTCACACCGACACTTGAACAGATAAACAATAAGACTTTGCTGATTGGTAGGCAAGACATCCTTATATGGAGCGGGGAAAGCAGTTCTTGTAATAAAGATGTTCCGAACATTGACTGCACTGAAACAACGAAGACGAGTGATTCTTGCGCGTATCTGTTAAGAGAAAGGAGCTGACTGAAAGTGATATCAGGATATTGGGAGCCCTGTATTAAATATTAGCAACCCACCTTCTGATATGTTCAACTCCTCTGCTATCTCACGCAACTTCAATTTACGATCAGCCAAAACGAATTTGTGGATTTCTTTATTGTAGAATTAATAAAAGACTCATATTCATAAAAAGATTAATATGAAGGATGATATGAATGAAGATGTGCGTTTGGGTACAGAGGATATCGTTTCGAGACGAGAAATCGGAGAGGCGAGTTCGAATTCCCGTTGCATTCAGTTACGCGCAAATATCCTTGGAAAAGGTATTAATCTCTCTCTTTCCTCCAGCTATGGGTTAAATAACAGGATAGAGTAGGTTCTATAGCCTTGGTTGGCAGCCATTCTACCGCAAAAAGTTAATGGTAACCTACTGCGTGAAAATCTTCCGCTAAAAGTATAATTTTGGTAAATATGTCTATTAAAATGAGATAACAGTGTTATTTTCATTTTTGCGTAATTTAGATGAGACTGTTCCGAGAAATCACCGCTAGTCAAGATCACTTTTAGCTGGTTTTTTTTTTTTTTTTTTTTTTTTTTTTTTTTTTTTTTTGTGAAAATCTCTTGGTAAATAGAGAAAAATAACAGTTGAGTGATGAGTTGTTTTCGGTCTACAGCACTCGATTACGTTTTATTTTGTCGGGGGGGGGGGGGGGTGGAGGTTGGGTGGAAACAAACAAACAAACAAACAAAACAAAAACAAAAATACTCGTTAGCTTACAATTGTGCTCTACTGAATAAACCAGGGGTCGTCAATCTTCTGCTATGTGCCTAGGTTTTTAAAATCATTCAGTTTGCCAACAGCATACTGATTTTTATACAAATCAAGGTCAATATACTTGTTCTACAATTTATTTTATATAGTACTATATACAATAACATGTAAACCACATTTTTTAGTCAGGTCTCGTGCGTGATACACGCTTTGTGGTGCAATGGGTATCGACACGGAACGACAACTCGGGAGAGCCAAGTTTGAATTCCAGTTGAATTCCTCGCATTCACTTACACACAGATACCCTTGTGAAAGATATTAATCCGTTTCTTCCCTCCAGTTATGCTGTTAATTAACAGGACAGAAATTATTATTTAAAGCACGACGTTTTCTTTCGTTGACCATGCGTGTTTGTGTGTACGTCGTCCGGCGTTTCTACGTTTAATCTTGTGTGTGGTTCATATCTCTTTCTAAAGCATGGTACACATAGTTATAATGGTATTAATATATCGATGATATTCTTACAAGATTAACTAAAAACCATAGATTCGACGACATCAAATTTGAAGTTGTTTTCCTACACGGTATCTTAGTAGCCACCTTTACAAATACCTCTAAAACTACACCACCAAGGAGATACCTACTGGCGTTAAAAACTTATTCATTAACAATTTTAGATAATGGACATCAACGTCTGTATCGAAACATTAGAATAGCAATTATATAAAAACCAAAGGACAGAAAATATCAGTCAGCCAGTTAAGTATCATACGTGATACATGCTTTGGGCGATCATGTCTCGAAAGAGACATGACTGACTGGGCAGAAAATGTATCCCGCAGTAGGTTGCCATTGCTTTCTGCGATAGAATGGTTGTCAGCCAAGGCTGTAGAACCCAATCTGTCCTATTATTTGACTCATAGGTAGAGGAGGAAGAGTTTTATTATATTATTAAGTAGTAATTAGTGGGAGATCAGTTTATTACTTCATAACAATATAAAACCGATCCTCCACTTTATACCCAATAGAAGCCTTAATCATGTTTTTAACTATTATATTCAGTCAGTCGGTTAAGTGCCATACGTGATGCACGTAAAGAGACATGACTGACTGAGCAGAAGATTATCCCACAGATGGTTGCCATTGCTTTTTGCGGTAGAATGGTTGCCGATCACGACTATAGAACCCAATCTGTCCTATTATTTCAACCATAACTGGAAGGAAGAGACGGATTATTATCTTTTCCAAGGAATCCAACTGAAATTCAAATTCGGCCCCCCGATTTGTCATTCCGAGTCGATATCCATTGCACCACAACGCACATATTTAACAAAACAGTCAAGGAACTATTAAAAAATGAAAACAAATCCTGGACTGGACTAATAAAATAACATCCTACGGCTTACCCAAAACACACAAACCTTGGATAAGATCCATTATGTCCAGAATAAAATCAGTCAGTTTGTCATTTAAGTGTCATACGTGATACACGCTTGGATGGTCATGTCTATTTCGATACATGACTGACGATAACAAGATTTTTCCCCCAGCATTTTGCCATTTTCGATCTGCGGTAGACTATTTGCCAACTGAAGTTATGGAACCTAATCTGTGCTGCTATTCAACCTATAGCTTGGGGGAGAATGTAAAGATTCATATACTTTCCCAAGGGTATTTGTGCGTAAGTGAATGCAACGAATGCAACTGGAATTCGAACTCGGCTCTCCGATTTCTCATTCCGAACCGATATTCACTGCACCACCGAAGCTACTGCAAAAATCCTAAATTCCTTTCATAGATACCATCAACCTAACACACATTTAAATTTAATGCGAAACATAAACACAGAAAAAAAAGATCATCGATAGCTTAGATGTCGAATCACTATGGACAAATATGTCCGTCTCAAAATGCCTCAAGATATTAAGAAACCACCTCAAGTCCAAAGTAAAGCTTCCTGTCCATAAAGGTATACATTAGAATTTTGTGAGATTTTGCAAAAAAATCTTCGCAATAGTAAATACAAACCCTGATGATGGTTATAACAACCGAAACATTATAATGTTGGCTACCCAACAATAAATCCATATTTTGTTGTTCTCAAATATTTATTTTATTTTCTATCTCACATTGTCGGAATTTATTTTCCATTTTCCTTAAAATACATTGTAATTATGTAAAATATTCACTAACCACTGATTCTTCTTTTTCAATAAAAATGTCTATTATAAAATCTTCGGTTCACCTGTAGGATATTAGTTGTGTCTTTGTTTATCTTTTCCTAGAATGTCCAGGCCGTTTAAACGAATCACACCTGAAAGCTCTACTTACCTAATAATATGACACTTTTTTATTATGTGCTCAAAATATAAGGATATATAAATTATCGCTGTTTTCCAACAGATAGCGTTTCCCGAACTACGTTCGTGTCGTTTCAGATGGTTACGCATCTATATGGGAAGTACTGTAGGCAAGCGTGAAATTCAGCGACAGGTTATGTCATTTTGCCGAAGTGTAAACAACTTTGATTTTCATGGAGTTAAAAATGTAGTATTTTGAGCCAAAGAAAGTGTATTTGTGGGAAATTTTACTGCACTACTTTATTCAAAATAAATCTGCAGCTGAAGCACATAGAATTCTTGTTGAGATTTACAGTGACCACACTCTGTTGGAAGTAACATGCAGAGATTGGTTTAGACCAGTGTTTCCCAACCTTTTTTGGCCATGCCCCACCAAATCAGCTGATGTCCCCTCCCATATTTTGATATATAATTCTTATGTAAAAAGTGAACTCCGTTTTAAGTGATGCTTAAAACATCAAAACTTTGATTTAAGCTTTTATTTTAAACTTAAAATTAAATTAAAAAAGTTTGTTTAAGGCTCAAACTGCCATAAAGCCTTAAGGTGGCTTAAACAACCTTAAAAACAACATGGCATCCATGAAAAACAAAAAAAATAGATAAAAACAATTAAAGTTCTGAGCAAGAAATTACCAAAAAATAAAATATTAGGAATTGTCTTATATTATTTTTATGTTTATATGAAACAATTAAATAAATTTGGAAACTTTGCAAAATGAAGTTCTAAAATTATTTCAAAATGGAAGTTATTCACCGGGTGGCAGTGCAATCGATGATAATTTAAAAATTCAAGACAGATGATAGATTAAATATATGTAACATTGCTAAATTTTTATTTATTGGATTGTTAGTGCTATTAGATCACAAGAACAAAGAATTTTATTAGCAACACGTTATAAATTAAATTCCTCCCCTCTGTGACGCGTACACCCCACGTTGGGAATTACCGGTTTAGACGCTGCCAAAATAATGATTTTGATGTTGAAGATAAAGTTTGGAGACGGAGATGAAGACTCATGTCAGGCACAAGCTGAACTTGCAGAATCATTAGGAGTTGATCATACAACAGTTTCGAAGCGTTTGAAAGGATTAGGAATGATTCAAAAGCAAGGATATTGGGTGCCGTAGGAGTTAAAACCGAGACACGTCGAACAGCGTGTGAACAGCTGCTCCAACAGCAGAAAAGAAAAGATGTTTTGCATCGTATCTTTACCGGCGATGAAAAGTGGATACACTACGATAATGGTAAGCGTAGAAGTTCGTGAAGTAAGCCCGGCCATGCATTAACATCGGTAGCTAGGCCGAATATTCATGGTTCGAAGCTTCTGCTCTGAATTTGGTGAAATCAGCTGGATGTAGTTTATTACGAGCTGCTCAAACCGACCAAAAGCCTCAGGGAAGATCGCTATTACCTACAATTGAGCCGAGCATTTAAAAAAAACGACCGCTATACTAGCAGACATACAGTGATTTTTCAACATGACAACGCTGGACCTTCTTCTTCTTCTTCTTCTTCTTCTTCTTCTTCTTCTTCTTCTTCTTCTTCTTCTTCTTCTTCTTCTTCTTCTTCTTCTATGTGCCCTGTCCCTTCAGGACGTAGGCGATCATGGTTCTCCACGTCTCCCTATCCCTTGTGGCTCTTAGTATGTTTGCTCCTGTTACACCTCGCAACCCCCGTTCAGTCATCCACCTGATCAGGCCCTGCAAATATGTTATCTGCTGCCTTCTTCTGAGACCACATGTTGCAAAACGGGTGAAAATCTATTTGGAAACGCTTAATGGGAAGTACTACCCCGTCTGTCCGATTATCACTTGTTCCGATCGATGGCACATGGCATGGCTGAGCAGCACTTTCATTCTTATGAAGATGCCAAAATGTGGGTCGACTCATGGTTAGCCTCAAAAGACATGTCATTTTGCCGACGTGAAATTCAAATGCTGCCAGAAATGTGGGGAAAAGGTAGCGATCGATGGACAATACTTTCAGTGACAGGTATAGTTTATTATGAGCAGCTCAAACCTGACCGAAGCCATCACGGGAAATCGCTATCAAGTACAACTGATGCGTTTGAGCCGAGCATTGGAGACAAAACGGCCGATATACGAGCAGAAACACGACAAACTGATTTTTGCAACATGACAAAGCTAGACAACATTTGCAAAGCGGATGAAAACCTATTTGGAAACGCTTAAATGAGAAACCCTACCCCACCCTCTATATTCACTAGACATTACCCTGTCCAATTATGTCCAATTATTATTTTTTTGCATCGTGACCGGTGACGAAAAGTGGATACAATATGATAACCCTAAGCGGAGATGGTTCGAAGCTTTTGCTGTGCATTTAGTAGAATCAGCTGGGTATAGTTCATTATGAGCTTCTCAAATCGACTGAAACCATCAAGGGAGATCTCTGTCGACTACAATTGATGCGTTGGAGCCGAGCATTGAAGTCAAAAACGGCCGCTATACAAGCAGACACACGACAAACTGATTTTGAGACATTACAACGCTATTTCACATGTTGCGCAACGGGTGAAGGCTTACTTGGAAACGATTAAATGCGAAGTCCTACCCAACTTGTTTTCCTGACGACTACAACCTCCAGGAATTTAATGCAATGTCAATACTCATCTCTTAACCACTTGACTCTCGTTCTTTCTACACCACACTGTATATCCTTTTTTTTTTCTCCACTTTTGCAACTGTCATCACACCTGTATTCCCATCCTTCTCTTGCTCCTTTCTAACTGGTTCGTCTTTCTCTTCACCCTTTCCACTCTCTCCTATCTAATCTTTTTACTCTTATGTAGCCCCCTAATCTTTTTACTCTCATGTAGCCCCTGCACATCAGTGGCGTTACCGCCCTGCTCGGGGTGATACGATAAAAAAAAGAAAAAAAAACTCGCCGTATTCACCAAATATTGTCTCGTCCGATTATCACGTGTTCGGATCGATGACCTACCTGAGCAGCAATTTCGTTCTGATGATGATGCAAAAAAAAAAAAAAAAATGGGTCGACTCGTGGCTAGCTTCAAAAAACATGTCGTTTTTCTGACGTGGAATTCAAATGCTACCAGAAAGTTAGGGAAAAGTCGTAGCTAGCGATGGATAATACTTTCACCGACATGTTACTAGTTTTTGTAAATAAAAGATTACTTTTCATGAAAAATCAGCAAGAACTTATTCAAGGTCTTAATATATTCTATTTCATTATCTTTATTTTTTCTTTGTTTATATTTTGATCACTTTTGTTCTTGGGAAGGTTGGATCACTGTGTCGTGCCAGGATGTTTTTTCCACCTGAATCCATCTTGCACATATACAAATCAACCATCCGTCCCTGCATGGAATACTGTTGTCATATAAGGTCAGGCGCCCCCGTTGTTCATCTCAGTGTTCTCGACAGGCTCCATAGGAGAATCAGTAATGTGATACGTACCAACTTGGCGGCTCGACTCCAGCCACATTCTCGTCGACAGGAGGTGTCTTCCCTTTATCTGTTCTATAAATATTTTCATGGCTTCTGCTCCGACGAACTTAAGTCGCTGGTGCCCCTGCCACATGAATTTATCCCTGCAACCAGACTGGCAGCTAGGTCCCACCCATTCACAGTTAGATCAACCAAATGCAGACAACAATTCTACTCCATCAGCTTCTTTTCTTGCACTTGTGGAACTCGCTTCCATATTTTTGCTTTCTTGACGACTACAACCTCCAGGAATTTAAATGCAATGTCAATACCCATCTCTTAACCACTTGACTCCAATTCTTTCTACATCACCCTGTGTATCTTGTTCTTTTCCCTCTATCTTTGCAACTTTCATCACACGTTTATTCCCATCTTTCTCTCTGGTTCGTCTTTCTCTTTACTCTCCTTCTATCTAATCTTTTTACTCTTATGTAGCCCCTGCGCATCAGTGGCGTTATCGCCTTGCCGGGGGTGAAACGATTAAAAAAAAGTATCCCATATATATATATATATATATATATATATGTGTGTGTGTGTGTGTGTGTGTGTGTGTGTGGTTATTTACAAATCCAGCTGTAACGTAATTAGACATTCTGCATGTTTGATTCCAGGGTCGTCCTTGTACGTGAGGCTGATAAACATCTTCTTTAGCCTGTGTGCTCGAGCGTACGTTGGAGTCAGGTAACTGGTAAGATTATCCGCGTGTGAACGTCTTAAGATCATTTCAAATCCCTGCTAAACTCTGCTGTATCAGTTGCTTCAGAAACTCGGCTGTCTACAATATCAAATACAGAAACGATATTTGAATTTAACTTTCCTTACCAATGAGCGGCTAATATTTTCAAAAGACGCTTTTTATTGGTTGACATGATCACGTGATTATTAATTTGAGCAAAACAAATCGAAGCATAATAAATACCTTCTCGAGTCGTAGCTTCGCGAGTTCGAGCCTCGTTAAGGATCCAATTTTTGTTCCAGTAGAAGCTGAAGTTATCTTATTCTTAGCTAAAGCTTTTAAATAGATTCTTCCTCAGATAACGTGATACCTAAGGTTTAAAAATGAGTTTGAAGAATGAAACATCTTTTTGAAGCTTTTATTTTAGCGTTAATTTCAAGCTAATAGATTAGATTTAATATTCCGAATAATCAAAATAATTTGTTGTATTTCAAAACTAATTTAAATTGACTGAAAGAAGTTTTCTTTTTAATAAAATTTTTAGTTGTCTTTCATCGCAGTGTTATTTATCGAAAAAAATCTTCTAAAAATAAAATGTACTTTTCTGAAACTTTATTTGAGGAATATGTAGGGATTAAATAAAAATACGAAATAAAAAAAAAAGACACTAAATAAAATAAAAATGCAAAATAAAATAAAAGTACGAAATAAAATAAACATAAAAATCTCCCAGGAATCCTCTGACAGGAAAGACAATTCACGCATGTACAAAAAGAGAGGCTTCCTGGCGCCAAAAATAAACTTTCTTTTCTGTTGGACTTTGGATGGTAAAGACGTGCCAAACAGATCGGGAAGGAATTTCCCCAACAAGAGGTCGTTGGAACCAAAAATAAAATCAGTGTCCAAACTGTCCTTCAAGCGTCTCTGTATCATTCCTTTTCTCTTTGCCTATTTATTTCAGCGGCGAAAGCCATTCAACAAGTTTTGGAATGTTTAGGCGAAAGAATCAACACAGAAGTAATAGCCATAACATTCCATAAATATTAGCTGATTTAAAGTATAATAAATCTGATTTGAAACAAATATTGCTTACTTTTGTTTTAAAATATCATTTTTAAATTTATTATTATAAACAAAGCAGTTATTTTTATTTAAGCTATCGCCTGGTTTCACACACCACCGACGTCTATTGAACAGGTGTAGAGGGTCATCCCTTGTTCCCTGTTTAGGATGTGATTTCCGGCTTTCTCTTTTCCAATCTTTTCATTTTCTTTTTTTTCCTATTTTTTCAGTTGGAGTAGATAGACTAAACTATCGCCCAGTTCACACTCCACCCACGTCTATTGAACAGGTGTAGAAGCTCATCCCTTGTTCCCTGTTTAGGATGTGGTTTCCGGCTTTCTCTTTTCCAATCTTTTCACTTTTCTTTATTTTATTTATTTATTTTTTTTCAATTGGAGTAGATAGACTAAACTATCGCCCGGTTCACACTCTACCCACATCTATTGAACAGGTGAAGAGGCTCATTCCTTGTTCCCTGTTTAGGATGTGGTTTCCAGCTTTCTCTTTTCCAATCTTTTCACTCTTACGTAGCTCCCTGCTTATCAGTGGCGTTACCACCTTGCGCGGGGTGATATGATTAAAAAAAGAAAAAAAAAATCTGTTGATATGTTTGACTGCTTGATAGCAGATTGATTGTTATCTAATGTTGTTCTATGGAGGCTTAGAACATAACATGAGAGCCTTTCATATACATTTTTTAAGTACTCAGTAATCTTCAAAAATGAAGAACATATTCTATGTAATCAAATGCTTTATTTATTTAATTTTAGATATTTTGACTTTAAATTAACCATAGTTATCACTGTGTATGGGCGATAGTATCAACAAAAACATTTATACAAAAATTATTTTAGAAATATTGTTGTTTGTGATTTCTACTAATCTTGTCTATTTTTAATTATTAAATGTAGTTTTTTACTTCATAATTCATCCAGAATTTTAAAGGATTTGAAATTAATATATTTTACTTTTTAAAACTGTAAACAATTCTTCTGAATATTCATTATTCATCGAATTTTTTTTTCTGATGACAAAAATATTTTTAATATATCTTATTTATAAAAGTTATTAAAAGCTATTCTCACAAATTAATGACATCCACTCCTTCAGCTTCTTCTCCCGCACTTCCCGCCTGTGGAACTCGCTCCCATATTCTTGCTTTCCTGACGGCTACAACCTCCAGAAAATTAAATGCAAAGTCAATACTCATCTACTAACCACTGGACTCTAGCTCTCTCCCCTCCCCTGTATAACCTTCCCTTTCTCTCCACCTATGTATCTGTCATCGCACCTTCTTTCTCAGCTTTCTATTGTTCCTTTCTAACTAGTTTGTACTCCTCACTCTTTTCTAATTAATCTTTTTTCATTTATGTAGCCCCCTGCACATCAGTGGCGTTTCCGCCTTACTCCTGCTTTTAACTAATATAAATATGAAGAGCGTAGAATTTTAATTTTTTGAAATTTCATAAAATTAAGTAAGTGAGGATTATAGATGTAAAACAAAATATTTTTACTAAGATTTTCTAAAAGAAAAAAAAAGAAATTTCAGAAAGAAATATATTCATTTATGAATGAGTAATGAAGTTTTGATTAAAATGTATTTTTTAAAAGACGTTAAAATTTTGCATTTTTTTAACGAAAATTTCATAAGTGCTGGAAAGGATTAAAAAACTGAAAAATAATTAGAAAATACTTTGATCTTTCCGCTTAATGAAGTTGAAATAATAGATAGAGAACACCAGCGGAAAATACGAAAACTTAAGGAATCAGCTCACATGATGGCAAAGCATAGAAATGAATACAATATGAGATTCAGTAGTACGGAGTGTTTATATAGTAGCAGATTCAGCTTTAATCTGCATCGTCTTCGGGATGAAGGGTCGGTAACCTTCGATCGAATATCAGGGAGGATTGACAATATCGTCAACGAATGCCTTTCAGTCAATTTTTAAGTAGGTGGTGAGTCCATTCTGACAAAACCAACGATGAAGGCGGAGATTTCTCCATCGTTTATGAGCTAACCCATTTCATTGAAGAACCCGCCTGGACAGCAGGCAAACTTCCTTGGCCCTTTTTTTTTTAAACATCCTGCCTTGACAAATGATAAGCAAAGACTAGTTTGCCTGAACAGACCGGCGTGGTCGAAACCGACGTAGCAATTAAGATGTGTGTGTTTAGTTCTTTGACATATTCTTAGTTCTGAATATTCAGTTCATTTGCTTGATTGTGAATTAAACACGTTTTTTCGATCTACTGTTTGCTAGTCTAACCACTATATATATATATATATATTATATGTATATATACTACCGGCCATAATTATTAGGCTACCCCAGTTTTTTTAAAAGAAATTATGTGCTTCATGCTATTTTAGTATTTATTGGCAAGTAGATAATTCTAAATAAAAAAGAATGGTTCTTTGTTAATACTGCACAATAACATGTGCATCAAATGAACTGTTCTGGTGTCCAGTTTATGTGCTCTCTTCCCCATGCTAGTCTCTTATTATTGGCTGGCCGAAGCAAAGGCTTCCTGGCTGCCTTGTAAAATTTTGCAAAGTAATAACGAAAGAACCATTCTATTTTCATTTAGAATCATCCACTTGGCAATAAATACTAAAAATAGTTTGAAATACATCATTATTTTTAACTAGGGTGGCTTAATAATTATGGCCGGTAGTGTGTATATATATATATATATATATATATATATATATATATATATATATATATAAAGAAGACAAGAGAAAAACTGTATTTAATTCGCCTATGCGTTTTCTCCTTTGATGGACTTTATCAAGGCAAAAAGATGAAATGAGCTTTATTCAAAATTACGTATCTATAAACAAACAGTGTTGGCAACTATAAAAAACGTTCACAAAAAAAGATTAACAGAATATTACTCTTTTTGAATGATTTGTGAGCGTTTTTATAGTTGCCAACACTGTTTGTTTATAGATACGTAATTTGGAATAAAGCTCATTTCGTCTTTTTGCCTTGATAAAGTCCATCAAAGGATGAAAGGCGTAGGCGAATTAAATAAAGTTTTCATCTTGTCTTCTTTTTATTTAACCATCCTGTCCTTAATCTCAGATCATAACTGTGTATATTTTTACACACGCATATATATATATATATATATATATATATATATATATATTACGGAAATTAACGAATTTTAACGAAACTTGGTTATAAGCAACCGACAATTTGTAATGAATTATTTTGAACATTATTTTTACCGACACTCGTATTTAAGTAGATATTCTGTTTTTTATTAAAAACAGAATATCTACTTAAATACGAGTATCGGTAAAAATAATGTTCAAAATAATTCATACAAATATATATATATATATATATATATATATATATATATATATATATATGGTTCTGTAAATAGATATGTACATATATATTTCGTTCTGTAAATATATATATATATATATATATATATAATTAAATTTGTTTTTTAATTGAAAATACATTCCGACTCGGAAAGTTCTATGTTTCGAGAATTCTACCTCGTCATCAGGCAATGTTAGATCACAAATGATCTAACATTCCCTGATGAAAAATTAGAAATCTCGAAACATAGAAACGTCCGTGTCGCAATGTATTTTTAATTAAAAAAAAGTTTAATTATATGATTATATTATGCTCCACAATATTAATTCTATTGAGCACCTTTTTTTAAAAAGAAAATAAATATCGGAGAACTAGGGATTGTAAAACTATTGGTTCTCTTCACCTGGATTTATATATATCTGGCAGTAGTTAATTTTCTAAACATATACTGTTGAATGTAAGAGACAATGAATGTCTATTATGTGTAATCATGTGTGCCGAAAGCTTAGAACCAACTTAATAAAAAATAATCCAAATGTTGGAGAATTTTTGTCTTTATTTTCACCTGAAATTAAAGCCAAAATACGTTGTTTAGAACGGCTCGGGATTAAACATAATAGACATTCATTGTCTCCTATATTTAACAGTATATGTTTAGAAAAAAAAAAATATATATATATACTGATTTCATTTCAGTAGTGCAACCGTTAAGACTACCTAGCTGTCTCTTGCCTTTCTCGCTCTCTGTCTCTCACTCTCTCTCGCTCTCTGTCAGTCTGTCTTTCTTTTTTTCAATTATGAGAGGCATTTGTTTCTCAAAACAATTCCTGATAACTTAGTTCTATTTTTTACCGTTTTCATGTTGCAATTATCCTGTAATCGGCGACGCACAGACAGCTGAGCGTTGATGTTAAAAGCAAACGCAAACAGGTGGATTATCGAATAGAACAGTTTGGATAATACACAAAAACAATGTTATCTATTATATGGAAGCAGATATATAAAAAGTGGGACGCTGAAGTTATGGATAGCGGCTCCGACTAAAGAATCTGAGCTCTGAGTTTAAATTCCAGTCGTTTTCCTTACGTTCACTCACATGTTAATACCTTTGAAAAAGGTAAACATCAATATCTTCATCCCTTCCATTTCTTCATCCCCCCCCCCCATCATTTATGACTAAATAACAGGATACACTGGCTCCGATGAACTTGGGTGGCAATCTTTTTCTTCTTCTTCTTCTTCTTCTTCTTCTTCTTCTTCTTCTTCTTCTTCTTCTTCTACGTGCCCTGTCCTTTCAGGACGGAGGCGATCATGATTTTACACGCCTCCCTATCCCTGGTGGCACTTAGCACGTTCTCTCATTTTACACCACCCAAACACCGCTCTGCCATCCACAAGCTGAAGCCCATAAATCTAGAATATAAATGTATAGAAACTAGCATGGCCACAAAATGAGGGATCAGTTTATAAATTGATTATAATATAGATTTGATCCCCCACTTTATATACACATTAAAATTTCTTATAAACAGTTGGCATATATCTTCTTTTTCTACGTGCCCTGCCTTTTCAGGATGTAGGCGATCATGGATTTCCACGTCTCCCTATCACTGGTGGCTCTTAGCACGCTTTCTCCTGTTACACCACCCAAACTCCGCTCTGATATCCACTAGCTGAAACCCATAAATCTAGAATATAAATGTATAGAAACTAGCATGGCCACAAAATGAGGGATCAGTTTATATATTGATTATAATATAGATTTAATCCCCCACATTATATCCACATTATAATTTATAAACATTTGGCATATATCTTCTTTTTCTACGTGCCCTGTCCTTTCAGGACGTAGGCGATCATGGCTTTGCACGTCTCCCTATCTCTGGTAGCTTTTTGTACTTTTTCTCCTTTTACACCTTGCAAACCCCGTTCCATCATCCACCTGATCAGGCCCTTCAAATATGTTATCTGCTGCCTCTCTCTGTTTCTTTTTCCTTCTATTTGGCCTGTCAGTATCAGGTTCTCCAAGCCCTCCTTCCTCATTTCATGTCCCAGGGACTTTAATTGTCTCTTTCTGATGCTCACTATTAATTTTCTTTTCGTTGCCATTCTTTCCAACAACTCATCATTGCTGACATACTCAGTCCCTGATATCCACAACATCCTTCTGTAGAACCACATTTCCGCTGCTTCAAGTTTTTCCTTCATCTTCGATGATATTGTCCAACATTCACTGCCGTATTGAAGAACTAACATCACATAGCAATCTTGCACTCTTCTTTGTTTCTAGTGAAATTTTCCTGTGTCTTAGTACTTTATTCAGCTTCTGGAGCGCGTCCTTCGCCATGCCAATTCGCCTTCAGATCTCTGTGTCACACTTTCCATCTCCTGTTAGAACACTTCCTAGGTATTTAAATTTTTGTACTTGCTTGATTCTAGTATCCTCCACCTGTATTTGGCATTTTGGGCTGTTCTTTTTGCTGATAACCATACATTCGGTTTTCTTGCCGTTTATTTGTAGTCCTTTTTTGTCACTCTCTTCAGCTACCTTCTGTAGGAGGTCTTGCAGTTTCCTTTCCGTGTCTGCAATCAGAACTGTATGATCTGCCTATCTTATGTTGTTCAAATTGTGGCCTCCGATTACAAATCCTGGCATAGCATCTAGGGTCCTCAAAATATTCTCGAAATGGTCTTGTTAAAAGAGTGTTTTTTAATCACTCCCCTCCCACACTCATGCAAGACAGTAAAGCCATTAAGTCACAGAAGTTCTTCTATGTGACGTGTCCCTCCAGGAGCTTGGCGATCATGTTCTTCCACATCTCCTTATCCCTTGTAGCTTTTAGCGCCCCTTTTCCTGTTATACCACTCAATTCCCGCTCCGCCATCTATCTGTTCAAGCCTCTCAAGTATATCACGCAGTGCTTCTCCTTGTCTCTTCTTTCTTCTATCCGTCCCGTGAGCATCAGATTCTCCAAGCCTTCTTTTCTCATTTCATGTCGTAAAAACTTTGGCTTACCGCCATATCACGTTAAATACACCGGTTCTCGCTCGATCACCGAAGTTAAGCAACGTTGAGCCTGGTCAGTACTTAGATGGGTGCTGTAAGCGTATAGTGACGGATGTGCGTTTTGGTGCAGTGGATATCGGCTCGGAAAGAGAAATCGGTGAGCCGAGTTTGAATTCCAGTTGAATACCCTGCATTAAGCACTAATACCTTTGGGAAATCTGTCCCTTCCTTTGAGTTATGGGTTAAATAACAGGGTAGGAGTTGGGAACCTTACCCTTAAAAACAAATCCCTAAGTTCATTGGAGCAGAAGCCGTGAAAGTACTTATAGAAGAGGCACAGGGAAGCCACGTCACGCGGGTGAGAGAGTGGTTGCAGCCGGTCCGCCAAGTCAGGATCGATCACTTTACAGATTCTCCGTTGTATTTTGTCAAGAAGCCCGAGGAGAGTAGCAGGGGAACCCAACCAGATGTGGCAGCAGTATTCAATACACGGGCAGATGGTAGATTTATATATGTACAGGATAGATTCAGACGAGAAAACTTTCCGGGCCCTGCACAGAGAACCGACCTTCATAACAGCGACTTAGCAATGGATTCGATATACTCATTCAATTTGAGTTCCGCCGAGAGTGTAAGGCCAAGGATGCATAGTGTTTTACTCTCAGGGAGGCAAGCCTGTTACATGCTAATGGGAGGTAGGTGCGATTGTCTATGGTGATTAATTGATAGCAGCTTCGTTTTGGAAGCATTGAAATTCATGAGCCATTTCCTACCCCAGTCCACTACGGATTGGAGTTCCTATTCAAGCTCGGCAGCAAGGTTCGCTTCGTCGCCCACACCGGGTTTTTGATCGAGGCGAGAGTAAATTGTGGTGTCATTGGCGTACATGCCTACTTGGGATCTAATGGCATCTGGGAGATCATTAATGCAGATCAGAAAGAGCGCGGGACCTAGGATAGAGCCTTGAGGGGCGCCAGCGTTAGTATGGTAGTTTTGGGAGGCATGTCCGTTTAATACTACCTTCAATGTGCAGTTAGAGAGGAACAACTGGAGTAGATAAAACAAATGTCCAGTTATACCATAGCTCTGCAGTTTGCATAAAAGGCCAGCATGCCAGACTCTGTTGAACTCTTTGGAGATATCCAAGGCAACGGTTCGTGCTTCGCCATTCTTGGTATATGTACTCGATAATGGTCGTTAGCATATCAGCAGTGAAGCGGAAACTGTACTGTTTGTCTGAGAAAAGCCTGTGGGCCGTGAGATGCTGAATCACCTCGGCGTTGATAATGGCTTCGAAAACTTTGCTAAAGTTCAGAAGGAGGCTGATAGGGCGGTAATCAGCGGGGTTCGAGGGTTCGCCAGTATTCTTAAATATAGGAACTACAGAGGAGGACTTCCAACAGGCAGGAAAGCAGGAAGCAGACAGGCAGAAGTTATAGAGTTTTGAGAGGACAGTTCAGGGGGCACATTTCTTCAGGAATATGATTGGGATTCCGTCACCACCGCTCGGTCAAGTTTTGAGATTATCTGAGAGACCAGCGAGGGTGTAATGTTGATTTATTCAGTTGAGCCTTAGTTCTAGGTGGGAAGTCGGGAGTAGGTACTCCTGACGAATCCAGTGTCGAATTAGTGGAGAATCTACGAGCAAAGCATTCAGCCTTGTCTGCAGAGGAGGTGAGGACCTCAAATTCATTGATTAGTGAGGGTATTGAAGTCTTACTCTTGTTGAGCACGCTTTTGCAGAGTTGCCAGTAATCTTTGGTGCCGAACTTAGAGGATTCTATGCGTTGCTTCATTCTGGCTGCAAACACCAGCTTAGCTTTGTTTAGTATTTTTTTACACTTATTACGAGCTGAGGCGAAAAGACGCCTGTTTTGGTTCGACGAGTAGCTTCGATAGAACCGGAAGAAATGGTTTCGGTGGGCAATGGCGGCCGAGCAAGCGAGCGAGAACCAGGGAGACGAATTTGATTTAAGCTGGAATTTCCTGGCAGGGATGAAAGAATCGATGCCAGCCTTAACCCAAGAGGAAACATCGGACGCACAGTCTTCGACGGGAAGACCGAAGATGTTGTTCCAGGGGACGTCACAAAGAAAGTCTCGGAACGAATCCCAGTCTGCTCTCTAGTAGCAGTAGGATATTCTGCTGGTCTAGGTTTCATGGGTTGAGTGAGAGTGGATTGAGATGTTGACGGAAACTATGGCGTGGTCAGAGTTTCCGAAAAGGCAGAGCTGCCTGGTAATGCAAGAGTCTGGGATGGAAGAGAAGCAGAGGTCTAGTAAAGAGTCCCTTCCGTTAGGGTTATTAGAGAAACGAGTGGGGAAGTCCACCACTTGAGTAAGAGCTTGGGTTATTGAAAAATTCATGGTGCGGACCCCAGCAAGGTCGGTGACAGAGTTTTCCAGCCACTTGGTGTGGTGGGCGTTAAAGTCGCCAAACACAAATATCTGGGCAGAAGGATGAGAAGAAATGGCCTTGTCGATATTAGTAGAGATGCTATCAAGTACCGAACAGTCAGAGGAGGAGGGGGGGCAGTAGAGAAAGAAGAGATAGCTAATCGAGCTTAGAAATGAGAGACGGAAGCACATGAAAGAATGATCCAGGGCTTCGAGAGATGTTACCCTGGATAGAGGGAAGTCTTCGCTGACATAAACACCAAGCCTATGCATATGGACATTGGAGTCCTTCCTGAAGAGGGGAAGGTAACCAGGAACGAAAAACTCAGAGGAGGTGGATAGAAGGGTCAAGGTTAGTCTCACATATAGCTAAGATATCAGGTGAGTTAGTTTTGAGGAATGATTCTACGCTGTTAAAATTAGCGCGGATAACATGTATGTTTGTGAAGGAAACGCAGATAGGTTTGGGCGTTTTCTGACAAGCTGGTTTAGTTTTGCTATTTCGTTTGTTTGATTTCATAGTTGTTTGGTTGGAGAGAGAAGGAGAGAGGCCTAGAGTAGAATCAGACGATCACTAATTGCAACAAGTGAAGGATGAAGACTGGCGGAGCCTGCAGCATAATGTGGCCTCGGGGTTGCCCACCAGAGGTTCATGCAGGGACGCCCGGTCATGCGCGAAATGGCACTACAGGAACCCCGATATTATTCAACTGTTGATCAGAGTGGCCCTTCAAGACGCTACGCAAGAGTTCGGGCTCCTAACTACCAGTCAGAAGCAGCAACCAGGAAACTGCCAACTCGTTACACTCAGAATGAAGAGGTATTGCCACCATGCTCAATAACAGCAAAGAGCTTCCAGCCTAACTAACACTAAGACCGAAGGAGAAGGAAAGTGAACCGGAAACCCCTTCCTAAACAAGAAGCAAGGCGATCAACTCTACTCCTGTTCAAAAGAAGGGGGTGGAGTGTAAAACCGGGTGATAATGGGTACTAAACTAATCCATGGTCCTGGAGCTCAGACTCTTCGGACGTTGGCACGAAAGACTAAAAAGCAATCGTTGTTTCCAGTTAAAGCGAAACCATAGACTGAAAGAAAAATGAATGGATGTAAGACAAATTTTAATTTCCTGCTATCGATATCAAATTTTCTGCACTATTGTAAGTACTGCAACCTTGAAACTTCTGGATATTGTTTCTTATGTCTTTATCTATGAGTGTATCAAATTTGATTAAAATCGGACCACTCCTTCTATAACCCAATTTTTTCGATTATCGATTTTCGATATTTATCTGGGGTACCTCAACACAAAACCTAGCTAAGAACACTCGCAGATGCTTATAGTACAACTGTGTAAATTTTCAATAAAATCGGTTCAGCCGTTTCGAAGTCTATAGGTAACGGACACACACACAGACAAAGTTCTATTTATAAATAAGTTTGGTTGTACAAGGTGGTCCAAAAATAGGTAGACAGATGGTGGAACCGGTTTGTGTAACGGTTATATTATTACAATAGTGTTCATTGTCTCCGAAAAAATAGATCCCCTCTTAAGGTCTTGAGTATCTTGAAACACTTCCTGAGAAATAGATTGGCCAAAGAGATTTAACTGATGACCAGCATTGACCCTAATGTATTTCTTTTTTTGGGGAGTACTCAAGGACAAAAGCTTATAGTTGAAAACCAAAAAGTTTTGTTGATTTTAAAAATAACATAAGAGATGCACTTTAAGTTCTATTTATAAATAAGTTTAGATAGATAGGTTTAAGAATTGTCTTTCCCTCTTATACACATAAACTGCCTTTCTTATCGCTCATTAAAAACCATTTCAGCCCCCCACCCACCCTCTAGACTGAGTGGCTCTTGGACATTGATAGGGTGAACATTTAAAGAAAATAACTGATTATAAAACAACGTAATATATCAGATTACGAGTATCATTCAATAAATAAGGTGAATTTTTCGGTATAAGGACTTCTAATACAGATAGAAGTTTACTTTTTTTTCCTTTACTTCTTTTGCAAAGGTATTTAATTTTTTTGGCAGATTGAAAAACAACCCTTGAGAGTTTTGGAGATTAACAAAGATGGCCGACCAAGAAGCATGCTCTAGGATTGAACAGAGGTCAGTTATCAAGTTTTTGGTTGCTGAAGGGTGCAAAACATTAGAAAGTCAAAGGTGAATGTCAACTGTGTATGTGCCAAATATTTCAGCCAAAACAATGTCTACAAGTAGGCTAAATTGTTTAAAGAAGGATGGAGCTGTGTTGAGGATGAAGACAGGCCTTGGAAGCCTACAGAAGTGAGGTCTCCTGAGGTGATTGAATCAGTCAATTACCTCATTCAGTCTGACAGAATGGTGACAGTAGATGACATTGCAAGGACTTTGAGCCTATCTGTTGGGATAACACACAAAATTGTCCATGATGACTTTGCCTACTCATCAAGACAACGCAAGACATCACACAGCAGCCCAAATCGTGCAGACCAATAACGAGGTGGGCTGGGAACTGCTCTCTCGTCCCCCTTACAGACCAGACCTTACCCCTCCAGACTTTCACCTGTTTGGTACCTTGAAAGTGTTCACAAGAGACTCGAAGTTTGAAAGTGACAATGAAGTCAAAAGTGTGTGAGCGATTGGCTGAGGCATCAATCCAAAGATTTTTACGCGGAGGGAATGCGGAAGCTTGCGCACAGATAAAAAAAAAAAGTGTGTGACACTGCTGGGAGACTACGTTGAAAAATAAAAAAGTAAGTTTCTATCCGTATTAGAAGTCTTTATCCCGAAAAATTCACCTTATGTATTAAATGACCCTCGTAGAAGTCCTTATACCGAAAAATTCATCTTATTTATTGAATGACCCTCGTAGAAGTCCTTATACCGAAAAATTCACCTTATTTATTGAATGACCCTCGTAGAAGTCCTTATACCGAAAAATTCATCTTATTTATTGAATGACCCTCGTAGAAGTCCTTATACCGAAAAATTCACCTTATTTATTGAATGACCCTCGTAGAAGTCCTTAAAACGAAAAATTCACCTTATTTATTGAATGACCCTCGTAGAAGTCCTTATCCCGAAAAATTTACCTTATTTATTGAATGACCCTCGTAGAAGTCCTTATACCGAAAAATTCATCTTATTTATTGAATGACCCTCGTAGAAGTCCTTATACCGAAAAATTCACCTTATTTATTGAATGACCCTCGTAGAAGTCCTTATACCGAAAAATTCATCTTATTTATTGAATGACCCTCGTAGAAGTCCTTATACCGAAAAATTCACCTTATTTATTGAATGACCCTCGTAGAAGTCCTTAAAACGAAAAATTCACCTTATTTATTGAATGACCCTCGTAGAAGTCCTTATCCCGAAAAATTTACCTTATTTATTGAATGACCCTCGTAGAAGTCCTTATACCGAAAAATTCATCTTATTTATTGAATGACCCTCGTAGAAGTCCTTATACCGAAAAATTCACCTTATTTATTGAATGACCCTCGTAGAAGTCCTTATACCGAAAAATTCACCTTATTTATTGAATGACCCTCGTAGAAGTCCTTATAACGAAAAATTCACCTTATTTATTGAATGACCTTCGTATACCACGTCCACTTGGACAGACCATCCTAATATTATATCCTTCGCATTATATTAGTAAGGAGAAGGTTTCATTCGATCAGCTTTTTCCCACCAACTGCTGCTTTGTGGAACAGACTCCCAAGAGAGTGCTTTCCCGACCACTACAATCTTAACCTCTTCAAGTCTAGGATTAACCTTTATCTTTCCTACATATACCGCGCCTTTTGCTCTATCGATTCGCACAACAATCTGTTCCATTCATACAGGTTCTTAGCGATGAATGATTTCTCTCAGATTAAAGGTGACCTTCTCTTAATCATTTCCAGTACTTCTTCTCCTATGTGTCTTGTCTCTTCAGAATGCGAGTAATCATGGTTCTCCACAACTTCATATCTTTTGCACCTCTTAGTAAATCCCAGTTCTGTCTATCATTTATACAAGCTCGTTATGTAGATTATTCACTGCTCTTTTCTATCACTGTTGCCTTCAATATATCCTGTGAGTGTCTACTTTTCTAAGCTCACTTTTCTCATCATGTAACTTAGAAATTTCAACTTTTTTGGTGTAAAATGTAGTTTTTGCTCCTATTTCTTCTAGAAATTCCGTATTGCTCAATTATTCAATAAACTGTTTCTGTTCTTTTTTTTTTTACGTTGATAACCACCCTGTACAAGACCCAAGAGCCACTCGAGGTAAAGGTTTACATAGTAAGGGGTACAATCCAAGCAAGAAGATAATGCCACCAAGACGCAAGGGTCCACTGGATTTGAAAGAAAAAGAAATTTAGAAGAAACAGGAAACCCAAGAAATAAACTGCGGCTTATGTCCAAAAGTCAACGGAGGAGTGTGACCCGGACGAAAGGCTAACCCGTTTACTCCTATTGAGAAAAATAAATAAATAAAATTTTAAATTTTAGGCGGAAGCTAGTGTATATTGTATATAGTGTTAAAGTAGACATTAAATGGATCCACCCACCTCCAATCTTAAGCAATAAACAAAAGATATACCTATACTTCTGTTCAAAATACATGGAAGAAGTGTGAACCGGACTTCAGTTTTAAACAATCTAGTCATTTTGAGGAAAAAAAGAGTAAATAACAGTCGAAAATTTTAGGTGGAGGTGTTAGATGTACAGAGTTGAAATAGACTATACAAGGAACCGGAAAATCAACTCTAAACAGGAAATAAGCGATAAGCTTCTACTTATGTTCAAAAGTCAGAGGAGGAGTGTGAACCGGACGATAGGTGAACCATATAGTACGACTGAGGAAAAATAAATTAATAAATTTTCAGGGTTCACAGGGAGACGTTCGAAGTATAGAGTCGATATAGATTTAAAAAAAAACCGAAAGCCGGAAACTAGGGATAATCCTCTACTTCAAAAGTCAGGGAAGGAGTCTGAACTGGACGATAGGTGAACCATATATTACTACTTAGGGAAAATAAATTAATACATTTTCAGGGTTCACAGGGAGACGTTCGAAGTATAGAGTCGATATAGATTTTTTAAAAAAACCGAAGCTTAATCCTAAGCCGGAAACTAGGGATAATCCTCTATTTATGTTCAAAAGTCAGGGGAGGAGTCTGAACTGGACGATAGGTGAACCATATATTACTACTTAGGGAAAATAAATTAATGCATTTTTAGGGTTCAGAGGGAGACGTTGGAGGTATAGAGTCGATATAGGTTTTTAAAAGAATCGAAGCTTAATCCTAAGCCGGAAACTAGGGATAATTCTCTACTTTTTTTTTATCGTATCACCCCGAGCAAGGCGGTAACGCCACTGATGTGCAGGGGGCTACGTAATAGTGAAAAGATTGGAAAAGAGAAAGCCGGAAACCACATCCTAAACAGGGAACAAGGGATGAGCCTCTTAACATGTTCAATAGACGTGGGTGAAGTGTGAACCGGGCGATAGACAGATCTATCTACTCCAATTGAAAAAAAAAGAAACCAAAGTGAGAAGATTGGAAAAGAGAAAGCCGGAAACCACATCCTAAATAGGGAACAAGGGATGAGCCTCTTAACCTGTTCAATAGACGTGGGTGGAGTATGAACCGGGCGATAGATAGATTATGTTCAAAAGACAGGGGATTTTTATCGAATTTATAGAATTGAAAAATAAATTATTCAATGATAATCTTTTTTTTTCCTAAAAATTTAATTAACAGGAACAGTTTAAAGAACGGTTCTCCAAGGAAAATGCGAATCATCTGCCCCCTCACTGGGTGTATCATATCCAGTCTTAAAACTAATTTTTCTCATGTCTTTTAGTTCGAAAATGAGAACAGCCGTACATGTTTTTTTCGGTATTTATATTTGTAAGACTACACAAATAACGACAATGTTATTCTAACTACATCCAGCTTGAAAATCTTATAAAAATATTCACCAAGAAGACACCATCCCGATAATATATGATGCAAGCAAAATATTAAAATCGTTCATAAAAAGGGTCGCCTCGGTGAGGAGAAAAAAAAAGCATGAAAGATGTTTGATAAACAGGTGCGCCTGTTTGGCTTTCGTTCTCGGCTCTTGGCAGACTGGGTCGAGGAAGAGGGGTTAATTAGTTTTCTAATTAATTTTAAGTAGCCGGACAACAATTAAGCAGAGTGAAAGAAAACAAGTTTTACTAGACGAGTAAATAAAAATACGCTTTTGATACAACTTCACAGTACACTTCAAGTTAGTTAACACACACACACACACACGCACACACGCACACACACACACACACACACACAATATATATATATATATATATATATATGTGTGTGTGTGTGTGTGTGTGTGTGTGTGTGTGTGTGTGTGTGTGTGTATTTGGGCAGCAGCACTAATTTTATACACGTTTCGTTAAAAACGACTGACACGGTAAAATTTTTTACATAATTTTTTATGCGATCTTATAATTTTTTTTATTTTTTTCGGGACGAAAATTATATGAAAATTGTCCCATTGTTTAATATATTCAAGCACTTTTGCCTATATTTTTAGCCATTATTAAGGATGAAGATGATTTGACTTTTAACTGAATACATGGAAGCATTATTAATAAAAGAAAAAAATGCCAACACTCAAAAATATCAATCATAAACACGGTTACAATGTGCTGTCCATGTTTGGAAAATAAAACACTCCTATAACTCTAAGTACATACATAAAACAATCTATATATTCGGTTAAAAGTAAAATAAAATTTATCCTTGATAATGACTAAAAGTACAGCAGACAATTTTTCTATAATTTATAAACTGAAAAGAAATATAAGATGACATAAAAAAAATAATGTAAAACTTAATATATATATGCTCATTCGATAATGAATTAGAGCACTCTAACTATTGGGCGTGAATAATGATATACGCGCTAAAAAGTCTGTCTTCTTCTAAAAAACGCTCGTAGCGCAGAGGTAGAATCGCCGACTGACGCCAATTCGGTCGGGTGTCAATCTTGGGTTAAAACGCAATCGGAGTCTAACCGTACTGATGAGCTGTGATACAGCGAAACAGATCTGTCTGCGGATGACTATAGTATATATATATATATATATATATATAATTGGAGTAAGTAGACTAAACTATCGCCCGGTTCACACTCCACCCACGTCTATTGAACAGGTGATGAGGCTTGTTCCCTGTTTAGGATGTGGTTTCCGGCTTTCTCTTTTGCAATCTTTTTACTCTTTTCTTTTTTTTTTCAATTGGAGTAGATAGACTAAACTATCGCACGGTTCACACTCCACCCACGTCTATTGAACAGGTGAAGAGGCTCATCCTTTGTTCCTTGTTTAGGATGTGGTTTCCGGCTTTCTCTTTTCTAATCTTTTCATTCCTACGTAGCCCCCTGCGCTTCAGTGGCGTTACCGCCTTGCTCGGGTGATATGATTAATATATATATATATATATATATATATATATATATATATATATATATAATAAAATTTATATTCTTTAGATTTTGCTGAGAACCTTGCTATGAAGATATTAAGACGAAAGTATGTATATATGGAGAGAGACAGAAAGAGGGAGAGCCATACAATCTGAAAATTACTTGTTTGTCTTCTATCCTCG
>JBBBDQ010000341.1:1390000-1470000 GCA_037127315.1 Ascarosepion bandense | reverse complement strand
TTTATGAGGATCTGGCTAAGGGATTTCGATAGGTTTACATGTGCGTTAAATGCGGATAGGCGTATATTTGAGAAACAATTTCCTGTTTGTACAGTTGTAATTATATTGATGAATATATTATATATTTATTGCGGTGAGTGCTCAAAATCAGGGATACAGTGCTTTTAGATATAGACAAGAAGGACATAGGGATCAACAGCGCATGATAACAGACAGTTTCGATATTTAAGCAATCATTCTGACTATATATATATATGTGTGTGTGTGTGTGTGTGAGAGAGAGAGAGAGAGAGAGAGAGATAGAGAGACGAAGAGAGAGAGAGAGATCCAGCCTCCTTCAGGTGCTAGGAATTTCGAACCGAACCCTTTATTACAACCACTGGGATATATCAACCTCATTCATTGCGTAAAGCCTCGATTAGAAATCATGAGTTATCTGTTCACCAATGCTGTAAACTGGTATTGAACTCACAACCCTAAGAGTCAAGTCAGGAAATAACCAACGTCTGTATCTACTGAGCCATGTGTCCTTAAGAACAAATGGCAACAGTATTTACATTATTCTGACAATAGTCCGAATAATGTAAATACTGTAAATACTACTTCATCTCAGAAATACAGACAAATACTGAAGGAATTAATGTTGAAAAATAAACAATTCTTTGATATTATTCTTTTATCATCATTAACTTACTGGATTCATTACATTGCTCAGGTGTAATGAAAGCTTTAAAACTAATCCATAGTCCTGGAGCTTAGACTCCTTGGACGTTGGCACGAAAGACTAAAAAACAATAGTTGTTTCTAGTTAAAGTGAAACCGTAGACTGAAAGAAAAATGAATGGATGTAAGTCAAATTTTCATTTCCTGGTATCGATATCAAATAAGATTTTCGTCATAGAGTGAATTTTGAAGGCTAAATAAGTCCTCTGAGTAAATGGTATCATGGCTGAGACTAAGAACTACAATTATACCTACGTAGAGCCAAACCCGAAGCAAAAACTAAAATAAAAGGGCTGAAAAAAATACAGACATAAAGGCAGATAAACAGACACACACACAAACATCTTGCCTTATATATATATATAAATCTATATATATATATATATCTTATCGATTTTCTGCACTATTATAAGAACTGCAACCTTGAAACTTCTGAATATTGTTTCTTATGTCTTTATCTATGAGTGTATCAAATTGGATTAAAATCGAACCACTCCTATAAACCGATTTTTTCGATTATCGATATTTATCGGGGGTACCTTGACACAAAACCTAGCTAAGAACACTCGCAGATGCTTATAGTACAACTGTGTAACTTTTTAAGAAAATCGGTTCAGCCGTTTCGGAGTCTATAGGTAATGGACACACACACAGACACACACACACATACACACACGCACACAAAGTTCCCTTTATAAATAAGTTTAGATGTGTGTGTGTGTGTGTGTGTGTGTGTGTGTGTGTGTGTGTGTGTGTGTGTGTTAACCTATATATCACCCTCTTTATTTATATCAGTCAAGCTATTTTTTTATTTATTTCAGTACAGGTGTTTTGTATCAATCTAAGGGAATCTCTTAATATCTCAACTGATAAACAAACGATTATATTTCAATTTATGTGTGGAAACACGGACATAAACAGACAGAAAAACAAAAATAATAGTTAGTTGGCAAGCTACCTGGATACATAGATATGGATAGATAGATAGATAGATAGATAGATAGATAGATAGATAGATAGATATGAACAGACTGAGATAGATAGATAGATAGATAGATAGATAGATAGATAGATAGATACAGATAGATAGATACAGAGAATATTTAGATAGATAGATAGATACGAACAGAGAATATTTAGATAGATAGATAGATAGATAGATAGATAGATAGATAGATACGAACAGACAATATTTAGATAGATAGATAGATAGATAGATATGAACAGACTGAGATAGATAGATAGATAGATAGATATGACAGACTGATATAGATAGATAGATAGATAGATAGAACAGACTGATATAGATAGATAGATAGATATGAACATCCTGAGATAGATAGATAGATAGATAGATATGAACATCCTGAGATAGATAGATAGATAGATAGATAGATATGAACATCCTGAGATAGATAGATAGATAGATAGATAGATAGATAGATAGATAGATAGAATATGACAGACTGAGATAGATAGATAGATAGATAGATAGATAGATAGATAGATAGATAGATAGATAGATAGTAGATAGATAGGTAGATAGATATGAACAGACTGATATAGATAGATAGATAGATAGATAGATAGATAGATATGAACATCCTGAGATAGATAGATAGATAGATAGATAGATATGAACATCCTGAGATAGATAGATAGATAGATAGATAGATAGATATGAATATAACAGACTGAGATAGATAGATAGATAGATAGATAGATAGATAGATAGATAGATGATGTGAATTTTGATGATAGTTATTTACACCAATATAGACCCTAACCCTAACCCTGCAAACTTTTGCATTTATTCAACAGAATGTTGTGAATGGAAAGGATATGAAGATTTGAAGAGCAATGTCGCTCACGTTATGTAGAAGAAGAAGAGTAAATTTGCTTGCTGTTTCAGGCAGTCATTTTTCAGTCAGTCAGTTTATTACTTCAAAACAATATAAAACTGACCCCCCACTTTATGCCCAACAGAAGCCTTAATTATGTTTTCAACTATTGTATTCAGTCAGTCAGTTAAGTGCCATACGTGATACACACTTTGGGTGATCATGTCTCGAAAGAGACATGACTGACTGAGTAGAAGATTATCCCGCAGTAGATTGCCAGCAAAGGCGATAGAACCTAATCTGTCCTGTTATTTAACTCATAGGTAGAGAGGGGGAGATGTATCATATTATTAATTAGTAATTAGTGGGAGATCAGTTTATTACTTAAAAACAATATAAAACTGATCCCCCACTTTATGCCCAGGAGAAGCCTTAATCATAATTCCAACTATTATATTTAGTCAGTCAGTTAAGTGCCATACGTGATAGACGCTTGGGCGATCATGTCTCGAAAAAGACATGACTGGGCAGAATATTATCCCGCAGTAGGTTGCCATTGCTTACTGCGGTAGACTGGTTGCCGACCAAGGCTATAGAACCCAATCTGTCCTATTATTTAACCCATAACTGGAAGGAAGGGTATTTGCGCGTAGGTGAATGCAATGAATTCAGCTGGAATTCGAACTCGGCTCCCCGATTTCTCGTTCCGAGCCGATATCCAATGCACCACAACGCACATCTTTACATGTCCTTTTTTAGAAAGACGCCAGTCTAAATTTCCAACAAGATCTTTTTTGTCAGTGTTAATTTGTGATTCAACATTAAATATCATTTCAATTCAATTATCTCTACTATGGGATTGCTTTTGTTTACTACCATTTATTTAAAGTGGTGCTGTAAGATTTTTGTTTGGAATTTGTATTCATTTTTTCAATTTCAACTGATTTTGTAATCAGTTGCCTTCTGTTTCAATCTTAAGTCTATTTGAAGTCATTGTGAAAATAATATAAGCTTCGTTCACGCGAAATATTTTGTTAAAGTTATTATATTTCTGAACCACCATAAAGAAATTTTCCTATTTTCCATCAGTGTAGATCACGCAAGTCTCCCCGAAAGCAATACGCGCGCCTCCTCAGCCTCGCTCTCTCAGTCGATCTCAAGTGGAATGAATACATCGAATCAATAGCTACATCTACTGATAAAAGACTGGGTCGCTGTACTGAGTCAGGAAGTTTTTCTTGTCAGAATCCATCTTGTACATTTATAAATCTATCATTCGTCTGTGCATTGAATATTATTGTCATATCTGGTCGGATACTTTTTACATTCTTCTCGGGGTTCTCGACAAAATCCAGAGGAGGATCTGCAATTTAATCGGACCCGATCTGGAAGTTTACATTCAATCACTTTATCAACAACGGGATGTGGCTTCCCTCTGTCTTTTCTACAAGTTTTTTCATAGCTTCTGATCTGACGAAGTTCATTCCCTGGTGCCCCGTCCTCATGAATTTACTCGTTCAACTAGATTGGCAACTAAGCCCCACACTTTTACCGTCAAAATAGGCAAATGTAACCGCTACTTCTCTAGTAGCTTCTTTTCTTGCACTTTTTCTGCCTATGCAAGTTTCTCCCCATACTTGCTTCACCGATAACAGTTTTTATAATTAATCTAATAAATTTTAAAAAACATAGTCAAAGTGCACAAAAATTGAACTAAAGTTTTGTTTTAACGTCTAAATTAATAGCTTAATATTTGACAAAAATTGTTCAAATTTCGAATTTTGGGGGTAGATATGTTTTGCATAATAACTTCAGACGTACTGCATTTTTTCTTCATTTGTTTTGTTGTGTAGTTTCTATTTCCAAATCATCTTTCATTGAATTTTTTTATACTGACGCTATCATCTCTTCTGCAGTCTACTCGTGATTTTTACTTTGATAGCCTTCCTATTTTGTTCGTAATTGCATCCCATTTTAAACACAGCTCACTGAGAATAACCAACATTTATTTTTTCGTATAATATCTCTTGTTGGAGACATGTTTCCTTTCAATGAGTCAAATCAAACAGCTCGTTAAAATTTGCTAGAACATCTTCCACGGAAGATTAACTTGCATATTTATATATTGGGCTAGTTAGTCCTAACAATGCAAATTACAACATGGAGATACAAAATATTTTTTCTGTTCTTTACCTGGAAAAAGATGTGCGTTATGGAGTAGTGGATATCGACTCGGAACGAGAAATCGAGGAGCCGAGTTCGAATTCCAGTTAAATTAATTGCATTCACTTACGCGCAAATACCCTTAGGAATTGTATTAATCCGTCTCTGCCCTCCGGTTAGGGTTTAAATAACAGGACAGATTGGGTTCTATAGCCTTGGCTGTCTACCACAGAAAGCAATAGCAACCTACTGCAGGATAATCTTTTGCCCAGTCAGTCATGTTTTGAAAGAGACATGATCGCCCAATGCGTGTATCACGTATGGCACTTAACAGACTGACTGACTGAATATAATAGTTGAAAACATGATTAAGGCTTCTGCTGGGCATAAATTGCGGGTCAGTTTTATATTCTTTTGAAATAATAAACTGATCCCCCACTAACAACTACTTAATATTATAATACATTTCTTCCACCTCAACATATGAGTTAAATAACAGGACAGATTGGGTTCTATAGCCTTGGCTGGCAACCAGTCTACCACAGAAAGCAATGTCAACCTACTGCGGGATAATCTTTTGCTCAGTAAATTATGTTTCTTTCGAGACATGATCACCCAAAGTGTGTATCACGTATGGCACTTAACTGACTGACTGAATATAATAGTTGAAAACATAATTAAGGCTTCTGCTGGGCATAAAGTGGGGGATCAGTTTTATATTGTTTTGAAGTAATAAACTAATCCCCCATTAATTACTACTTAATAATATAATACATCTCTTCCCCCCTCTAAATTTGAGTTAAATAACAGAACAAGTTGGGTTCTATAGCTCTGGCTGGCAACCAGTCTACCGCAGAAAGTAATGGCAACCTACTGCGGGGTCATCTTCTGCCCAGTCAGTATTTCATGTAATGGTACTTAACTGACTGACTGAATATAATAGTTGGAAACAGGATTAAGGCTTCTGCTGGGCATAAAGTGGGGGTTCATATTCTCTAAAGCCAGAATGCTCAGCCATTAAAGAAAGCTTGTTTTATATCTTATCTCTGATTAGTTTGCTGCGAATTAAAAATGCTGGGTTAACATACGATGAGGGTGGTGATTCAAATAGTCTGTTAGGAGGTTTCATATATCGCTCTATCTCTCCCTCTGTCACCCGCTTTACATATATATATATATATATATATATATATTGCTCTAAAAAGAAAAGCGTCATACTTATCCCAAAACCCGAGGAACCTTTCGGCCAACACTTTTTCAAGGGCTTTGTTGGCAAAAATTATGAAGAGGGCTAAACGAAGACAATATCAATAGGGGAATTACTCACAGTACTGGGAGAAAGTGGAATACGTTTAAAAATAAACTTTAATGAAAAATACATTAAAATGTGAGGGGGGTTGTAAATTTGATTCCACAAGAGTGATTTAAAAAAGAAAAAGTTTCACTCACAGACTCTCCAGTAACTGCAAGGAGCAAAGGAAATGCTCTTTCTGTCTGCACAGGCTCGGTCGCTGGAATTTCAGGCAAATAGCCTCTAGGACCCGTAGATGATATGTTGAGCGAGCGCTGTTCAAGACAGAAAACCAACTGTCCTCGTACTGTGAGTAATTCCCCTATTGATATTGTCTTCGTTCATCCCTTTTCATAATTTTTGCCAACGAAGCTCTTGAAAAAGTGTTGGCCGAAAGGTTCCTCTGGTTTTGGGATGAGTATGACGTCTTTTCTTTTTAGAGTAATTTCTGGTTTCTGTGGGTACCGATCTTTATTCACACACACACACACACACACACACACACACACACACACACACACACACATATATATATATATATATATATATATATATATATATATATATATATATTCGGTCGGTGTAAAAGTTTTTGCCGGTTTGTAAAAAGGGCATTTGAAATCATTGTAATTTATTTTATTCATATTGTTATTGCTTAAACATATCACCATGATTAATTTATAACTTTTTCTTTCAAATTATTAAAACATCATTCATATTTTTCTGCAATATTCTCACCCATGTTCTTTCCATCTAAAGAACACATGAGACATACTCTACTCTATGAGTTTCACAGAGGTTCTAGTGCAAATGCAATGTGTTTCTTGTTGCGAATCTTTGCTTTCAGTACACCTTCAGACACCATTTTGGGGGTAGGCTTGTCACAGGTGATGAGAAGTAGATTCACTACCATAACGCTAAACGTCGGAGACCGTGGATAAATCAAGGAGAAAAACCAGTTCAGCAAACGAGAGCAGGACTCCATCCCAAAAAAGATCATGTTGAGCGTATGGTGGTGTATTGAAAGGATCATCCATTACGAACTTTTAGACGACAGTCAAACTACTACTGCTAGTCTCTGTTGTAATCAACTTCGTCGTTTGAAAACTGCTTTGTCCCGAAAACGACCTTCTTTAGTCAACAGAAAGAGAGTAGTCTTCCATCATGATAATGCTCGTCCTCACACAGCACTACTGACCAAAGATCTCCCAGGAGAATTTGGTTGGGAAATCTTGCCCCATCCTGCATATTCTCCTAACCTAACTCCCTCGGATTATCACTTATTTCGATATTTACAAAACCATTTAGACGGTCTTAGGTTAACATCATGGGAGGAGATTGAACATGAGTTACATTCATATTTCACATCAAAACCTAAAGTATTTCACAAGCGGGGCATTTATAAGCTCGTTGACAGATGGAATCAAGTTATAGAGAGCAAAGGTTGTTATTGTTATAAATAAATATTCTCAAAAACACAGTTTTTCATTTTCAAGGTGAAATTTTAAATCGGCAAAAACTTTTGCACCGACCTGGTATATATATAATAAGCACACATACACTTTATCTATACGAGGTGTCCATAAAGTCCGGGTGCACTTTAAAAAATTTATATCTTTATTTGTATTTAGGATAGAAATAATCTGTAAAGAATGTTATAAAGTTTAATCTACCTAGTTTTAAGCATAGCTATTAAATAATTTTTTACCATAAAATTTGCAACAATTTTTAGATAAATAAACAGATGGATTGGAAGGAATGGACCATTTTATTGTCCTCCACGTTCACCAGATTTGACTCCATTAGATTTTTTTCATGTGAAAACAATGGTATATGCAACCAAACCTAGTTCATTAGAAGATTTGAAAGTTAAAATAACTAATGTGATTTCAGGCATTACTGTAAATCAGTTGGGAAATGTTTTCCGTGAACTGCAAAATCGTATTACCCTTTGTATTGCTAATGATGGCGGACATGTGGAAACTTAAATAAAATTTCAATAAAACCTTAGAAAATATAAATTTACTTCTTTCTAATCCTTTTTACCAATTATTTCTATCGCAAATACAAATAAAGTTATAATTTTTTAAAGTACGCACAAACTTTATAAACACGCTGCATATTATATATATATATATATATATATAGGTTGCAATAGTTAAATTGTTGTCTAAATGACGTAAAAAAATAAAATAACACTGACATCTCATTTAAACAGATATATTTTAAAAAATTGCACAAAACTTTTTTGAAACACTAAATTTATTTTACCACATCGTCATTGGCTTCAACCGCCGCCTCCAGGCAACGTCGCAATCTCCAGTTACTTTTCTGGACGATATTCTTATTTAACAGTATTTACATTATTCGGAATATTGTCCTCATCTTTGTTGCCATTTGTACGACGCTTCGACTGTTGTACGCTCCGGCCTTCTTCAGGTGCTAGGATCACTGGGGTATATGAACTCTATTCCTTGCCTAGAGACTCCTCTGGAAGTAATGAGTTATCTCCCTCTAACCCTGTAAGTTACTTGTTCACCACTGCTGTAGCCAGGTATTGAACTCACAACTCTTTGGGTCAAGTCACAGGAACTAACCAACGTCTATATCCACTGGGTCATGTATCTAATATCAGAGATTTAGACAAATTCTTGCTTAAGTTGGTGAATGCTGGCATAATCCTTGCTTTCAGTTCATCTTTGGCATTACAGGGAATTTAGTTCGTCTCTCGCTCAATTTCGCACCCACACATAATCATCAAGGGGACTTAGGTAATCAGATGTAAGAGGTGATGTGGTCGCAGAAATTGTCTTAAATTATATTACATTAAATAGTTTTAAATTACGTTACAGCCAAAACATGAGGAAAAAATAATTTAATAAACATAATGAATTTATTCTAACGTAATTTAAAACATGAGAAAATAACAACATCAGAAATATAAGACCTTTGAGAATGGCCAGTGAAGTGGCTGAAAGCCCTTGAAAAAATAATTACCGAACATTTTTACATTCCTTAAACCTAGCGAAAATGAAGCACGGTAAGAATAAAATTAAATAAAATCTTTTCAACAAAATTTGCTTAAACGAAATTTTTCTGTCTCTATATATATATACTACCGGCCATAATTATTAGGCCACCCCAGTGTTTTAAGAAGATTATGTATTTCATACTATTTTTTGGATTTATTGCCAAGTGTGGATGTGCGTTGTGGTGCAGTGGATATCAGCTCGGAAAGAGAAATCGGGGAGCCGAGTTCGAATTCCAGTTGAATTCATTGTATTCACTTACGCGCAAATACCCTTCCAGTTATGGGTTAAATAGCAGGACAGATTGGGTTCTATAGCCTTGGCCAGCAACCAGTCTACCGCAGAAAGCAATGGCAACCTACTACGGGATAATCTTCTGCCCAGTCAATCATGTCTCTTTCGAGACATGATCGCCCAAAACGTGTATCACGTATGATACTTATCTGACTGACTGAATAATTGTAAATGAAAATAGAATGGCCCTTTTGTTAATACTGCACAATAACATGTGCATCAAATGAATTTATAAATATTTAATAATTACCTATATTGCAGTTTCATCAATGAAAGAATGAAGAAAATTTAGGGTGATTCGGACGAGTTCATCTTTGCTTCCTTGCCTTGTAAAAATTTGCAAAGTAATAATAACAAAAGAACCATTCTATTTTCATCTAGAATTATCCTCTTAAAAATTGTATGAAATACATCATTTCTTTTAAAGAACCGATGTGGCTTAATAGTTATGGCCGGTAATGTGACAATATTTACGTTCTCACACCCTGATTGAGCACTCTGGAAAAATAGTAGACTTTGATAAACAGTAGCTATTCTGGCGTGTACGCATCGCTCATTCAGTGAAATGAATTAGAGCGCTCTAGCTATTGGGCGCATATAATGATATGCGCTAAAAAGTCTGCCTACTTCCACCGGACGCCCATAGCCCAGGGGTAGAGACGCCGACTGACGCCATTTCGGTCGGGTTTCAATCCTGGGTAAAAAAAGCAATCGGAGTCTAATCTATTGTCATCTGCAGGCAGATCTGTTTCGCCGTATCACAGCTCATCAGTACGGTTAGACTCCGATTGCTTTTTTACCCAGGATTGAAACCCGACCGAAATGGCGTCATATATATATATATATATATATATATACATACATAATTAAATATCATAACGTTCAATACTTACCGAAGGCCTACTTAGATCTTTGTAATTTATTCCTCAGTCGCCTGGACTGTTGAAAATTACGTAAAATGATAAAAACCGCTTTAATCTGATACTGAATACTTTATTAAAAGAAATTCTATTACATTTTACATATTTTTATAAAAAATAATTTCTTTTCGTAGTTTTATATATATAAATCCAGTTAATCCTCGTTTAATTATAAATATGATATAAAAATCCTGTCTATTTTAAATGCAATATATTTTTTAAGATTGAAAAAAAAAAAACAAGAAAAAAATTTTGAATCCCCGTTTTATAATGGACTGCACCAGCATTGTGTTTACCAAACATTTTTATTAAAAGTTGAATTATCAAATGGTCAGTCTCTAACATGTACATGAAACTACGAATCATGCAACTGGTGATGGATAATATGTATATTTATTAATATATGATTAATAGCTCTGTTATGTTACATCGAGCACTATTTTATTAACACCAGAACTCTATGTGCTATATATTCCTATATATATAAAGAGAGTTATATATATATATATATATATATTAATCATATCAACTCAAGCAAGGCGATAACGCCACTGATGCGCAGGGGGCTACGTAAGGGTAAAAAGAATGGAAAAGAGAAAGCCGGAAACCACATCCTAAACAGGGAACAAGGGATGGGTCTCTTCACCTGTTCAATAGACGTGGGTGGAGTGTGAACCGGGCGATAGTTTAGTCCATCTACTCCAATTGAAAAAAAAAAAGAAAGAAAGAAAGAAATGAAAAGAGTGAAAAGATTGGATAAGAGAAAACCGGAAACCGCATCCTAAACCGGAAACATGGGATGAGCCTCTTCACCTGTTCAATAGATGTAGGTGGAGTGTGAACCGGGCGATATATATATATATATATATATATATATATATATATATTAAATAGGATTTATTCAAAGATGTTGTATGTACAGTTCGACATGAAATCCCCACAGGGGATAACGCATCACCTCAGCAATTTTTCGTTGCTGAGGTGATGCGTTATCCCCTGTGGGGATTTCATGTCGAACTGTACATACAACATCTTTGAATAAATCCTATTTAATTTATATTTGCTCTGTATCATTTTTTAATAGTAAAAAAAACTTAATATTAATTAGGATCGGGTTTTTGGAATTTACCTTCCTGCTTTTTCCGCTTGGATTAAAGTATTCGAATATACATATATATATATATATATATATATTAATTCAGAAGAGAGCTCCATGTAATAAAATATTACAGAGCAAATATAAATTAAAAAAGGATTAATTCAATGATGTTGGATGATCATTTCGATAAATATATATATATACTTACGTACTGTATATAAAACGTCTGGCACCTAGTATTAACCTTACTCTATTTAACAACGGCAACAATAAGCTAGTCCTGACGCTAGTAATATGCCGCTCCTAATTACATCTTAAAAGACAACCGTGAAAAGAAATTAACAACTCGAGTGACCCTCGTGTCTTGTCCTGGGTGAACTACACTATATATATATATATATTAATCATTTCACCCCGAGCAAGGCAGAAACGCCACTGATGTGCAGGGGGTTACATAAATGTAGAAAGATTAATTAGAAAAGAGTGAGGGGTACAAGCTAATTAGAAAGGAACAATAGAAAGCTGAGAAAGCAGGTGCGATGACAGATACATAGGTGGAGAAAGGGAAGATTATACAGGGGGGGGAGAGAGATAGAGTCCAGTGGTTAGTAGATGAGTATTAACTTTGCTTTTAAATTTCTGGAGGTCGTAGCCGTCAGGAAAGCAAGAATACGGGAGTGAGTTCCACAGGCGGGAAGTGCGAGAGAGGAAGCTGCAGGAGTAGAATTGTCGTCTGCATTTGGCTAACCTGACTGTGAATGGGTGGGACCCAGTTGCCAGTCTGGTTGCACGAGTAAATACCTGTTGAGGAGGCATCAGTGACTTAAGCTCATCCGAGCAGAAGCCATGAAAGTATTTATAGAAGAGACAGAGGGAGGCCACATTTCGACGATGGGAAAGTGGCTGCAGTCGAGTCGCCAGATCAGTGCCTATCACATTTCAGACTCTCCTTTGGAGCTTGTCAAGAACACTGAGGAGAACGGCAGGGGCACCTGACCATAAATGGCAGCAGTACTCCATGCACGGACGGATGGTTGACTTGTATATATGCAGGATGGATTCAGGTGGAAAAAACATCCTGGATCGACATAGTGACCCAATCTTCTTAGCAGTAGATTTTGCTATGGATTCAATATAGTGCTTCCATTGAGGTCTGAGGACATGGTAAGTCCGAGGAGGCGTAGTGTATTACTCTCCGGGAGAATCATCTGGTCCATGCTTATATATATATATATATAATTATGCATTAAATGTGCATTGCGACACTGAAATTTCTATGTTTCCAGATAGAATCTCGTCATCAGGCAATGTTGGATCTTGGTTGTGAAAATGATTTACATTGCCTGATGACGAAATTCTATCTCGAAACAGAAATTTCCGTGTTGCAGTGCACATTTAATTCATAATTATATGATTATTTTAAGCTCAACAATATTTATTGTACTGAGCACTGTTTATAAAAAAAATAAATGCCAGAGTACTCTAAACCGTGAAACCTTGGATCCTCTTCATGTTATTGTGCAGTATTAACAAAAGAACCATTTTATTTTCATTTACAATTATTCACTTGGCAATAAATACAAAAAATAGTATGAAATACATCATCTCTTTAAAACACTGGGTTGGCCTAATAATTATGGCCGGTAGTGTATATATATATATATATATATATATATATATATATATATTGATTGATTGATTTTTTAATACTTAGTTTTTGGTCCTAATAAGGTTAGACCAGTACACATTTGTATTGAAAAGTGTTCTATGCAATTATATTGTAAAACATTGGAATATTTTTCATTTTTAAACGAGTTATTTCGCTACCTTGGTTTCTACCATGAGTGGCGTCTTCAGGCAATTTTTAATAACTATAAAATTTTAATAATACCCTTGGGAAAGGTATTAATCTGTTTCTTCCCTCGGGTTATGGGTTAAATAATAGAACAGACTGGGTTCTATAGCCTTGGCAGGCAACCAGTCTACCGCAGAAAGTAATGGCAACCTACTGTGAGATAATCTTCAGCCCACTCAGTCATGTTTCGAAAGAGACATGATCGCCCAAAGCGTGTATCACCTATGGTACCTAACTGATCAATGCATCTATGTATGTGTGTGTATATATATGTATATATATATATATATATATATATATATATAGATAGATAGATAGATAGATAGATAGATAGATATGAACAGATTGAGATAGATAGATAGATAGATAGATAGATAGATAGATAGATATGAACAGACTGAGATAGATAGATAGATAGATAGATAGATAGATAGATAGATAGATAGATATGAACAGACTGAGATAGATAGATAGATAGATAGATAGATAGATAGATAGATAGATAGATAGATAGATAGCGATGTAAAGAGAAAGAGAGAGAGCTCTGTGTGTGTGTGTGTGTGTGTGTGCGTGCGTGTGCGTGTGTGTGTTTACTTGCTTGTTTATGTGAATATCTAATGTGTAAGTCAATAAGGAATACCCTTCACAACTTGTGAACGGTTCGTAGATAGCAGCGGGTGGCTCCTACTCAAGGCAAACTATGCTAAGCCATCTATCATTGCTTCTAGCACGACGGTACTTTTTTTTACAACTAAATCTACCATTTACTAAATTTCTTCTTCTTCTTCTTCTTCTTCTTCTTCTTCTTCTTCTTCTTCTTCTTCTTCTTCTTCTTCTTCTTCTTCATTTTATGTCTACTCCTACTATGAGTGAGTCGCTGTTGAAATCAGTTGTAAAATAAATAATTTCAAGTAATTTGGATTTTTTTCCTGCAACAACTACTACTACTACTGCTGTTAATACTACTACAATTGTTGCCACTAAGTGATTTTCTAACCGTAGCTTAGATGTGGCACAAGGCCAAAGTCTCGGGCACCCAGGCACTATATGTTAATGAGTTAAACTGTTTGAAACTTAAATGATCGCGCTATGAGATGGCTACTACCGTCAAATGGTGAGTTCGATCCTTTAAGACAGATTTGTTATCGAGGCAAACCTTTTTTTAGTGCTTTTCGCTTGGGGCTATTCAATTAATCCCGATAATTTCATATTTTTTCCATTTTTCCGTTGTATTTTTCTTCTTTTCTACTGCTATTGCATTTCTAATTTTTCAAAATAAAATTTTCGTAAATGTCAATATAAAAAAAAAATAAAAATAAAACGTAAATGCCTGATTACAGAGACATCCCTTTTCCCCTGTCCCTTTAGCCGTTCACTCGGTGATCAGGACCAAAAAGAAAACATGAAAGGTCAAAAAAAAGTTCTTGAAGTCACTTTTTTAATTCTTTTCTTTTTTTTTCTTTTTTTTCTTCTAACGAAGGCATCAACAGTGAAGCTCTCGAAGTTTATTTTTCCAGCCAAGGAGATTTTTTCTGTTTTCGCTACGGAAAATATATGGAATAAAATAAAACGAAAAATAAAAAAATAAAAAATAAAACACGACGCATACCCGCCTTTTTTTCCTTTAATATTTAATTAATTTTATTTTTTAATTAATTTTAATATTTAATTAATTTTAATATTTAATTTAATTTCATATTTTTCAATGAAAACGAATGATATTTTACAATATTTACCTTCAAACTGAATTGTTGGTTTTTATTTTCCTCTTTCGTAAACATTTAATTATCAAATTTTATGTTTATTTTTTGTCTGCTTCCTGTAAACCCATTCTTGATTTCATTCAGTTTCATTCTTTTCTTTCATTCCATAGTTAATTGTATTCTCTCTTTTTTCCTTTCTTTTACTTTGAATTTTCTTTCTTTTGATTTCCATCCTTTTTTATTCTCATTTACTTTTTTTCCTTTAATTCTGTTATTTCTTTTTTTTTTTGTCTTTATTTCGTTCTTTTTTTCTTTGTTATGTTCTTTCCCCCCACCTCCGCCACACACTGGCTTTGTCTTTCTTTCTTTAACTTTTCTTACTTTTCTTTTTTTCTTTTTTGTTTTATGTTTCTTAATTTTATTTTTTTCGTTCTTTTTGTTTTCGTTTTTTTCTGTCCATTTCTTTCTTTCTTTCTTTCTTTCTTTCTTTCTTTCCTTTCTTCTTTCTTTTTTCTTTCTTACACCCGTCCTTCTTCATTTGATTTGTGTTCCTGTTTCCTGTTTTTATTTAATTTACCATTTAATCTATCTATCTATCTATCTATCTATCTATCTATCTATCTATCTATCTATCTATCTATCTATCTATCTATCTTAGTCTGTTGGTATCTATCTATCTATCTATCTATCTATCTATCTATCTATCTATCTATCTCATCTATCTAGTCTGTTGGTATCTATCTATCTATCTATCTATCTATCTATCTATCTATCTATCTTAGTCTGTTCATATCTATCTATCTATCTATCTATCTATCTATCTATCTATCTATCTATCTCAGTCTGTTGGTATCTATCTATCTATCTATCTATCTATCTATCTATCTATCTTTTTCAATAACTTTTTAATTCTTCTTTTCTTTCTATTTTACTCTTCAATCTTTCTTCTCTCTCTTTTTTTTTTGTATTTCTTTTGTGTCATCTTATTCCCTTCCTTTTTTTCTTGCTTTTTTTTCTTTGCTTTCTTCTTCTTTTCCATTGCTTTTTATTCTTTCTCTTTTTTTTTCAATCTTACTTTTTGCTTTTCCTCACTTTTTTTTTTCATGTCAGTCTCTCGACAAGTTTTCTTCGCAATTTTCTTTCTGTTTAAAAGTCCTAATTTAAGTTATCCACCCGTTTACTTACCCTTCATCCATTCTTTCTCTTTCCTTTTATTTTTATTTTTATTTTTTTTTTCTAGTTTTTTATTCTCTCGGATTCCACTGGCCTCATCCCATTTGTCTTTTCTTTCATCGCTTCCTTTTTTCTTTCACTTTTGAAATTCGTTTTTTGTTTCTATTATTTTTGTCATTTTTTACTTCTCTTTCATTCGGATTCTTCATGTTACTCAACCAACTGGCATATTTAGTTCTTTCACTGGAGTTAGTCTTGTTTCTTTACTTTTTTTTTTCTTTTTTTTTCCTTTTTTCGCTGTAATTCTTTCTTTCTCTTTTACTTTCTTTCTTTCTTTTTATTATCCAGTCGTCAATTCTTTCCACAATTTCTTTTTTCTTTCTTTCTTTCTTTCTTTCTTTCTTTCTTTCTTTCTTTCTCTTTTTCTTTCGTTCTTTCGTTCTTTTATTAACCATTCGTCAATAATTTTTGGAATTTTTTCTTTCTTTCTATCTTTCTTTTTTCTTTCATTTATTCTGTCATTCATTCTTTCTTTTCTTTTTCTTTCGTTCTTTCGTTCTTTCTTTCTTTCTTTCTTTTATTATCCATTCGTCAATAATTTTCGGAATTTCTTCCTTCCTTTCTTTCTTTCTTTCTCTTTTTCTTTCGTTCTTTCGTTCTTTTATTAACCATTCGTCAATAATTTTTAGAATTTTTTCTTTCTTTCTTTCTATCTTTCTTTTTTTTTCTTTCATTCATTCTTTCTTTCATTCTTTCTTTTCTTTTTCTTTCGTTCTTTCGTTCGTTCTTTCTTTCTTTGATTATCCATTCGTCTATAATTTTCGGAATTTTTTCTTTCTTTCTTTTTTCTTTCTTTCTTTACTTTCTCTTTCATTCTTTCTTATTTATTCTTTCATTTTCTTTTTCTACCCTTCTTTCTTTTTTACTTTCTTTCTTTTTACTATCCAGTTGTCAATATTTTTTGCAATTTTTTCTTTCCTTGTTTGTTTGTTTATTTATTTATTTTTCTTTTGTCCATTCTTTGTTTCTTTGATTTTTCATTCGTCAATATTTTTCGCATTGTTCATTTTTCTTTCTTTCATTCTTTTTTCTTTCTTTCTTATTTTTTTCTTTCATTTCTTTTTTCTACCTTTCTTTTTCCTTTCTTTCTTTCTCACTTTACCACAACTCAAACTGTGTTCTTTCCTTCTGTGCAATATTTCTTTCGCATGAATTCGTTCTTTAATGCATAAGAATTATCAACTTTCTTTCTTTTTTTCTTTCTTTCTTTATTCTAACCCTTCCAAACTGAATTGCTTTTCTCTATTCCAAACAACATTCTCACTCTTCTTAACCGATATTCCTCTCTTCCCGTTAACCACCTTCAATTCCCCTCCCTTTTTATCCCCTCCCTCATTTCTTTTCCTCATCACTCGTTCCAGCCAATTCGCTTCCCTCATCCAACCTTTCTTCCTATCCTCAATCTCTGCAGACGTTCTTCTTTTTATCATTGATCACCGGCCAGTAAACAACATTTCTCCGCGGACGTTGGATATTACTGGACATTTATCTAACTATTTGGATTTTAAATGTTATTATTTCCTCAATATACACAACTGCAGCACAACACTAAATTTGGATACATTTCCCCCCGGGCAATGCTGGACGACTCGTCTTTAGTTAAGAGTAAGACATGCAGAAAGTGAGAAAATTTATTTGTTTGTTTGCTTGTTTATATAGTGTTCCTTACTTACATTGTTGGTCATATATTTCCATATGTATCGAAGTATTTCTACTTACGTACACGACTTTTTTTCGTTGTTGTTTGTTTGTTTGTTAGTTTTTCATTAATACATACAACAGGTAAAGGAATCGGACAAACAAAATAAAACAACCATTCGAATGTACATATTTCTTTTTTTCTTTCCACATGATAAATCTCTAAAAGTTGTGGGTTTTCGATCTATCTATCTATCTATCTATCTATCTATCTATCTATCTATCTATCTATCTATCTGTCTATCTCAGTATGCCCATCACTCTCACTATCTCTCTCTCTCTCTATATATATATATATATATAGTGACGTAAATTAATAAAATATAAAATATGCACCGAACGATTGCATAAGGCATGAAACTGTGAAACTCCACATCGTACCATAGATGTAGGATAATATATATATATATATATATATATATGGTTAAATAGAATAAAGACAAGAGAAAAACTGTATTTAAATCGCCTCTTGTCTATATTTTATTTAACCATCCTGTCCTTAATCTCAGATGATTACTGAGTATATTTTTACACACACACACACACACACACACACACACATATATATATTAAGTAGTAACCTTGATAATTTGTAAGGTAAATTCAACGGGGGATCGTAATCCGCTGAGAATTTAATGTTTGAATTTAACATTATTATAATAAAAAGAAATTAGAAGAATTTATAAATACATTGGTCCAATGGATTTGTAAATTCTTCCAATTTATTTTCATATATATATATATATATATATGTGTGTGTGTGTGTGTGTGTTTATTTATCTTAGTATACGCACATCTATCTATCTATCTATCTATCTATCTATCTATCTGCATATATGTATGTATGTTTTTCTGAAATTTTATTCTATTTAATACGTTCTACCTAAAAGACTTTTGCACACACACACACACACACACACACACACACACACACACACACACACACACACACACACATATGTATATTCGCTCATGCTTTAATTTCTTTCATTCTGCTTCTATCTATCTATCTCTCTATCTCTCTATCTATCTCTCTATCTATCTATCTCTCTATCTATCTGTCTGTCTGTCTGTCTGACTGTCTATCTATCTACGCTTAAGTACAAATATAAAATGTAAAATTTATTATTTATTTGATTGATATTATATTCACCCCCCACCCCAACACGAAAGTTTCGTAAACAAAACATTATTGTTAACTGTTAAACCCACTCATCAGAAACCACAAGTAATTAATACATCTACATATAAGCGTTATTTTAGTGAGTCCTCTAATTTGTCAGAAGTGAGCTTATTTTTTTCTAATAAGTTTTCTCGCATATTCAAGCCGGTAGACGAAAGCAAATAAATATATATATATATATATATATATATATATATATATATATACTGTTTAATATGTGCTTGTCAATCTGTCTACTTTTGTATCAATGTATGTCATTTTTTACGCTTTTATTTTTTCTTACCATCTGCAATCATGTAAGAATTAAGTATCGGATGGATGATATCTAGATAACGGACACAGCAGTTTCGAATTTACTCATATCGCCTTTAAACTATGTAAACTCTAATGGTAATTATTTATTACCATAACAAATTGAACACACACACACACACACACACACACACAGACACACACACACACACACACACACACACACACATCAACATGAACGCTTTCGAATTTATGGTTGCCAAGGAACCAAAAGCATAACTACTCGATTTGTTTATTTCATATTTCTCTAACCATTGTTTTTGGTCGACATTTTTGTGTCGAGATAAATGCTACCACTTTGAGTTTGTTGTTTGAATGAAGGCAGAATTTCCTTGGGAAAATCCGTATGAAACAATCGTCCCATTTCATATTTAAACAAATTGTTCTTTTGTTTACTTACGTATATACATATAAAGATATATATATATATATATATATATATATATATATATATATATATTGAAAATGGTACAGAAAAGTTAGAGGCCCAACCCTCTACCCAAATCATTTTTCTCTGATGTTTGGTCATTGAAAAGAAAATTTTGAGGCGTGTTGGGAAATATTCATTGCCCCATTATATATATATATATATATATATATATATATATATATATATATATATACACACATTTTTTTCTTTTGTGTATATCATATTCATTGAGTTCTCTATACTGTTATATTTCTTTAATATTTTTTAATATTTTTGGGACTATCCTGTCCGTTTTATGGACTTGACATCATTTTCTATATATATGTGTATATATATATATATATATATATATATATATATATATATATATATTTCTGTGTATGTGTGTGTGTGGATACATATTTGTATTATCAAGTCGTATGTTGCAAATGAGGTTTGGTAGGTGTGTGTTTAAATGGGTCCCAGTAGAGCTATGGTCAGAGAGATTTAACGTGAGTCGTCTAGTGTATCTGCACGTAAACCTATCATAGTCTATCCGCAACATTCTGGTAGAAAATACTAGTATAATAGTTTCATATAAATACACACACACACACACACACACACACACACATACACACACACACACACACACACATATATATATATATATATATATATATGCATTTCATCCTTGCTAATTCCTAAGAGTTATACATGAAAGCGTTCAAAAAAAAAAAAAATAAATAAAGCAATTGGTTATTTTTTGTATAATTTATGTCCTAAAAATATTCTATAAATAACTTAAACATAATAATTTGTGTCATTTTCAAAGAAACCTGCATAAAAGGGAAATTGCTGCTCATATACACAGTGCATATATATATATATATATATATATATATATATATATAAATATATATGTACGTATGTGTTTGTGCGTGCGTGTGTGAGAGTGTTTCTGCTTGCGTATGTGTAAAACAAATAAAAAAATACAATTAGATTTTAATTAGTGTACAATTTAATTTATTTAAAAAACTCAAATATTTCTTTTAAAGTCTTTGTAAGTAATATATGATTTCTGTGATTCAGTTTTACTTTAAAACCTTCCTGAAGAGTGGATAATATATCCGCGAAACTCCTAGACGGAAAAAGAAAAGTTAAACATCAATTTTATTTGCACTGAGCACTTTTATTAGAAAGAACTCTTGCCTTAAATAGCCTCCAAAAATTCTCTGTTCCTATATATATATATATATATATAATTCTCGAGGCAATATTCATTAAAACACTTACGCCGTCATTTAATAGAATCAGCTACGAATACTGTAGTAATTTTCTAAAATGTTTGTAAAAAAAGAACAGTTTTTTCATGCTTTAACACGTGCACGACCATTGACATTACAACATATAAAAAAATTCCATTTTGGATAATTTTTACGTTCTAATCAATGCTAGCAGTTTGTCAGCTTTTATATTTCAAGCAGGAAAAAAAGTGTACAGTAATTTTTAGCAACACTGTTTTTCGGTTACATTTGTTTCCCTAACTAACATCCCTGGAGATGACCTCAGAAAGAAGTTGAAAGTACTTGGGTACCTAAAGAAATGAATGAAAATAACATCTGTCAACGTTACAGCTCATTTCTGACATCTTTTGATTGGAATACGCGAAAGATTATCCGTGTGTATGAACGGATTTTATTAAGAATAAGCAAACATAGTATTTGTAATTTATTTAATCTGACATGTTTAAAAGAAAATTTGCTGCCTAAATCCACAAATATATATATATATATATATATATATATATATATATATATATATTCTTCATTTGTAAATGAGTTATTACGCGACCTAGGTTTCTACAATGTGGTGTCTTCAGGCGATTTGCAATAACTCGTTTACAAATGAAGAATATTCATAAGTTTCACAATATAATTGTATTGAACACTTTTTAATATATGATGGTGAATGTTTTTGTGTTAACGTCCTTGTAACCTTTCTGAAGATGGCTCATCTGAGCCGAAAGCTTAGAAGCAACTTAATAAAAATTATCCAAATGTTGGAGAATTTTTGTCTTTATTTTCAACTGAAATTAAAGACAAAATACGATGTTTAGAACGGCTCATGATCAAACATAATATATATATTCATTGTCTCTTATATTTAACAGTATATGTTTAAAAATATATATATATGTTAGAATTTCCCATCTCTGATTCCATGCGCCTATGCAAAAAGGGGTAGCGACTCCGACTGACACCAAATCGGTCGAGTTTCGATCCAGGCCAGAAGAAGATGGATGTCTCTAGCCACACTGATGAGCTGTGATACAGCGGAACAGGCTTGTATATGGATGACTAATATACATACATACATACATACATACATTTTAATAAATATCCATATTATCCTACGTAGAATAATATGGATATTTATTAATTTATATATAATACGTCTGTTCATACATTGACCACTGTTTATTAACACGTGAATGATTATACTCTACATCTGTACATTGTCATCACATCTATATTTCTAAATTTAAGTCACTATATATATATATATATATATATATATATATATATATATATATATATAGGTATAGGTATATTATCTTACGTCCATAGCTGGACGTGTAGTTTTATTTGCATCTGATCATTGCATAGTGCATGAAACCCCGAGTCGTGCTATAGACGTAGGATAATATGTGTGAGTTTTGAGTTTGAGTTTTGTTTCATGGTATATCAACACCTCTGTGGGTTATTTAATGCCAAGAAGGTGGGGTTTTTAGATATTTTTTAATATTCAATTATAGTGAGAAAATTGGTTTAGTCAGATTTTAATGATTTTTTTTTATTTTTATTCTTTATTATTTTAGAAAACTGAAAATGTTTTCTAGTTTCATATTCAAAAATGTTTTACTGAGAATAATGTTTTTTTCATTCAAAAATGTATTTTTGGTAACATTTTTCTTTCAAAAATGTATATTTTTCTATAAAACTGTATTTTTATTCTTTCATGGTGTTTTGACCAGAGTTTGGGGGTTAACTATTTGCCCATAGCTTGGACCTCACAGGTGCTACCATCCTCGGTCAGGGTGGATCTGGGAACAAAAGCAGTTAAGAGGTGGTTCCATGCTCCTCATAACCTCCTAAACAGAGGCCTTGCTGCCGGATGCAGTTTACCGTCATGCCCAGAACCGATAATATGTATATTTACCAATATATGCTAAATAATTCTGTTATATTATATTAGATGTGTTATTCATCCCAGAAAAATGTATATAAGTGCATGAACTTGCGTGTATATGTATACGTATATTTACCGATATCTATCTATCTATCTATCTATCTATATATATATATATATATATATATATATATAAAGGAAAGTTCAGAATTATAACTCATAATGCAGATATATGACGGATTACTTATATATTATTGACTGATTCATTTTCTACAGCTTATCAACTTATTGCAGGTTAATTAAAGACAGGAAACATTTTTAGATTGTAAGAACTTTTTTTACGATAATAACGGTTTTAGTAATGCAAATTTTACAAATTATTCCATCACTTAGTCAGTTAAGTGCCATTTATGATATACACTTGACCAATCATGTCCCTTTTGAGTCATGACAGACGAAGCTGAAGATTTTCCCGCAGTAGGTTGCCATTTCTTTCTGCAGTGGACTTCTTCCCAGCCAAGACTATAGAACCCAGTCTATTCTGCTATTCAAACCATAGCTAGGGATGAGGTGTTCAAGCTGGTTTTGAATTCAGTTTTCCTTCTCCTAGACCGGTTGACACTCAAGGCTATATAAGCCAGTCTTTCCTGCTATTTACCCAAAACTAAGAAGTGGATTAATACTTTTCTCAGTGGTATTTGCGCGTATATGATGTTGGAGCTTTTTTTTTGTTTTTGTAGTGGGGGGGGGGTACGGTTGTATACTGGTGAGACAGACATGGGCCGACTCATTTTATAATAGAAGGATTTACCAATCAGAAAGCTCAAAATATTCAATGCGACGTGTATAAAAGGCGACCATATAATCCCGAGTGTTGGTGATATAATCAGATTCAATAGAGTGTTCGAATCTTTGACGTTGTTTCATTGAACAGATTACGTACTGCACTGTATTCTATATTTATAAACTATGGTGGACATGGTCAACATGTGAATATAACGAACCCAACTGGAACTGGAACTCGGCTCTCCAATTAACGATTTCAAGCCATTAACTATTACAATATTAGTACAACCTTACAGTAGACACGGAAGGAAAATCGCAAGAACTAATACAGAACACGTAGGAAAGAAAAGCGAGGACAAAGAGCTAAATCTAAACTTATTCATAAATGGAATTTTGTCTGTGTGTGTGTGTGTGTGTGTGTGTGTGTGTGTGTGTGTGTGTGTGTGTGTGTGTGTCCGTTACGTATAGACTCCGAAACAGCTGAATCGATTTTCTTGAAAATTTACACAGTTGTACTATAAGCGTCTGCGAGTGTTCTTAGCTAGGTTTTGTGTCGAGGTACCCCCGATAAATATCGAAAATCGATAATCGAAAAAATCGGGTTATAGAAGGAGTGGTCCGATTTTAATCAAATACACTCATAGACAAAGAGATAAGAAACGAAACACACTCATAGACAAAGACATAAGAAACGATATTCAGAAGTTTCAAGATTGCAGTTCTTACAATAGTGCAGAAAATCGGTAATATATATATATATATATATATATATAAAAGGCAAGATGTTTGTATGTGTGTCTGTTTATCTGCCTGTATGTCTGTATTTTTTCCAGACCTTTTATTTTAGTTTTTGCTTCGGGTTTGGCTCTAAGTAGGTATAATTGTAGTTTTTAGTCTCAGCCATGATACCATTTACTCAGAAGACTTATTTAGCCTTCAAAATTCAGTTTACAACGAAAAAAACTATTTGATATCGATACCAGGAAATCAAAATTTGACTTACATTCATTCATCTTTCTTTCAGTCTACGGTTTCGCTTTAACTGGAAACAACTATTGCTTTTTAGTCTTTCGTGCCAGCGTCCAAAGAGTCTGAGCTCCAGGACCATGGATTAGTTTTAAAGCTTTCATTACACCCGAGTAACGCCGGGCTATACTGCTAGTATAAACTAAAAGAAAACCGAATGCATAGTCATCAGCAAAAAGAGGATCCTGAAATACCAATTACAGGCGGGGTATACTAAAATCATGCAGGTACAGAAATACGGAAAGTGTGACGCCGTGATCCGAAGGAGTATAAGGATTGGCAAAGACGCATTCCAAATGCTAAGCAAAGTATTGAAAGGCAGAGAAATTTAAAATTAAAAGAGTACTGGATTGTTATGCGATATCTGTCCTCCTTATATGACAGCAAATGCTCGACAATCTCTTCAAAAATGATGGAGACAATCGAAGCAACAAAAATGTGGTTCTACAGAAGGATACTGAGAATACCATGGACCGAACATGTGAGCAACGACGAGATTTTGGAGAGAATGGAGACGAAAAAAGAAGAGACAGTTGAGATATCTGGGACATGTTACGAGGAAAGCGGGGTTGGAGAATCTGATATTCACAGGGCGGACGGAGGGAAAGAGAGACAGGGGAAGAGCACCTGACATACTTGATTGACTTAAGCAAATGGATGGCAGAGTTTGAGAGAAATGACAAAACAAAATGTATTAAGAACTATAAGGGAAGATGTGTAGGGCCATGATCACCTACATTCTGAAAAGATACGGCACACAAAAGAAGAAGCATACCGATCTAAGTACTGACGAGGTTTGACGTTGCTCAACTTCGGTGATCATACCGATGTATGAAAGTGATATGGCCGTAAGGTATATATATATATATATATGTATTTAATCATTTCACCCCAAGCAAGGCATTCTACCGCCACTATTGCGCTTGGGCCTACATAGGAGAAGGTAAATAGAAAGAGTGGTTAGATATAGGAGTGTCAGAAGTGGGGTGATAGATAGTTGGGTGGGAAGAGTGTTTGAAAGAATTGAAGCGAGTTAGTTTGTTAGGAGGTGTTTATTGACCTTACATTTAAACTCCTGGACATTGTAGCCGTCGGGGAAGCAGTCACGTGGAAGGGAATTCCACAATCGGGAAGTGCGAGAAAAGAAACTGTTGGAGTAGAAGTTGAGGTTGCATTTTATCGGTTTCACTGTAAAACGGTGGGATCTACTTGCTAGTCTAGTATCTCGTGCAAATTCAAACCTAGTGGGCACCAGTGATCTAAGTTCATCGGAGCAGAAGCCGTGAAAGTATTTATAGAAGAGACACAGGGAAGCCACGTCGCGCCGGTGAGAGAGAGATTGCAGGCGGTCTGCCAAGTCGGTATCGATCACATTACAAACCCTCCACTGTACCTTGTCGAGAAGCCCAAGGAGAATAGCAGGGGCACCCGACCAGATATGGCAACAGTATTCAATGCACGGGCGGATGGTAGATTTATAAATGTGCAGGATAGATTCAGACGGAAAAAACCTCCGGGCCCTGCACAGAGAACCGACTTTCATAGCAGCGGATTTAGCAATGGATTCGATATAGTCATTCCACTTGAGGTCCGCTGAAAGTGTGAGATCAAGGAGGCGTAGTGTTTTACTCTCTGGGAGGCAAGTCTGAGGTCGGTGCAATAGTTTTTGCTGATTTAAAATTTCATCTTGAAAATGAAAAATCTGTATTCATAACAATAACGACCTTTGCTCTCTGAAAGAAAAGTTATAAAGAAGAGTACTGGATCGCTATGTGATGTCAGTTCTTCAATATGGCAGTGAATGTTGGACAATATCATCAAAGATGAAGGAAAAACTTGAAGCAACTGAAATGTGGTTCTACAGAGGGATGCTGGATATAAAGTGGGGGATCAGTTCCATATTACAATAGATACATAAACTGACCCCTCACTTTGTGGTCACAGTAGTTTCTATACATTTATATTACTGAGATCCAAAAGCACAAGGATGCAATCCAGGAGCCGATAAGAGTATTAAGAAACAGGACAATTTCACTAAAAACAAAGAAGAGAGTACTGGATCGCTATGTGATGTCAGTTCTTCAATATGGCAGTGAATGTTGGACAATATCATCAAAGATGAAGGAAAAACTTGAAGAAGCAACTGAAATGTGGTTCTACAGAGGGATGCTGGATATAAAGTGGGGGATCAGTTCCATATTACAATAGATACATAAACTGACCCCTCACTTTGTGGTCACAGTAGTTTCTATACATTTATATTACTGAGATCCAAAAGCACAAGGATGCAATCCAGGAGCCGATAAGAGTATTAAGAAACAGGACAATTTCACTAAAAACAAAGAAGAGAGTACTGGATTTCTATGTGATGTCAGTTCTTCAATATGGCAGTGAATGTTGGACAATATCATCAAAGATGAAGGAAAAACTTGAACCAACTGAAATGTTGGTCTACAGAAGGATGCTGCGGATATCATGGACCAAGCATGTGAGCAATGATGACGTCTTGGAAAGGATGGAGACGAAAAGGAAATTAATACTGAGCATCAGGAAGAGACAGCTGAAGTTCCTAGGACATGCAATGAGGAAGGAGGACTCGGAGAACCTGATACTAACAGGCCAGATAGATGGAAAAAGAGATAGGGGAAAGCAGCAGATAACATATTTGAAGGACATGATCAGGTTGATGATGGAACGAGGGTTTCGTGGTGTAACAAGAGAAAGTGTGCTAAGAGCCACCAGCGACAGGGAGATGAAGAAAGCCATGTGCGCCTACGTCCTGAAAGGACATGGCACATGAAAGAACAAGAAGAAAATTAAAGTACTACTTAATCGTGGGGATGAATTGACGGTTTTATGTAAACATCGAAACTATTTTTCTCTAAAATTTAACTAATTACAGTTGTTCATTTATAACTTATGATCTAATATAATTTAAAAATTGAAAATTATTTTACTAAAATAAATGACCTATACAATACAATAATGGTTCCACTATATATATTACTCATACAAAATTTTAAAATGTCATGCCTTGACATCAGGCTACTCTGTTTCCTTTCTCAACCCAAATCTTCAAATTCATAGTTCAAACTAATTCTCATTTTTGATTGAACAATATTAACACACCTAAAAACATATTCTCCAACTACCACGGGTTCATTTTCTAAATAAATATGACTTCATTTTATATTTTCTAAATAAATCATTTTCACCATTTAAAATATCACCTGAAGAAGAAAAGTATTGTTCTGAAACATGAGCATTTTTGTGTTGTGATATAATACTTTTGTCAACCATTGTAATAACAAAATTACAGTATTAAGCTCTACTTTTTCGAAGTAAGTACATGAACAGTCGGTTTTAATCTACCAGTACTTTCATTTCCTAATAATAATAATAATAATAATAATAATAATAATAATAATATATATATATATATATATATATATATATATATATATATATATATATATTAGTCATCCACATACAAGCCTGTTTTGCTGTATCACCGCTCATCAGTGTGGCTAGTGAAGTGGAAACTGTTTTTATAAATTTCTTCTCTAGAGAGCTCAATCGTAATGAGAGTATAACGTATTAGTCATCCACATACAAGCTTGTTTCGCAGTTCATCAATGTGGCTAGACACATCCACTTGCTTTTGGCCGGGATCGAAACTCGACTGATTTGGTGTCAGTCGCTACCTCCAAGCCATAGGTGCATGAAATCGGAAAAAGGAAATTTTAACGTGTTGTATATAAGCAGTGTATACACACGCCAGTCAACGAAAGAACTCAATTCATTTCTGAAGAGTAATGCATATATCGCAGAAATGAAAACTGTTTTTAAAAATCCAAAACAGACAGTATGTTGATTGGGGTTTGCTTTCATACTGTTTCTTTTAGACCATTCGTCTTTTAAAAAAATCTCAGACGTTTATTAAAGTGAAGTATGTTAGATTAAAGACGATTTTTTCCTACCCGTTCTTGTCGGATTTTGAGCCATATCTTCTTCTTCTTCTTCTTCTTCTTCTTCTTCTTCTTCTATGTGCCGTGTCCCTTCAAGACGTAGGCTATCATGGCCTTACACGTCTCCCTATTTCTGGTCGCTCTTAATGCCCCGTCTCCTGTTTTCCCCTCAATCTCCGCTCCACCATCCGTCGGCTCAAGTCCATCGAGTATGTCATGCATTGCTTTGTCTTGTCTCTCTTCCTCTCTATCCGTCCCGTGAGCATCAGATTCTCCAAGCCCTCCTTCCTCATTCAGTCAGTCAGTCAGTTAAGTGTCATACGTGATACATGCTTCGGCGATCATATCTCGAAAGAGACATGACTGACTGGGCAGAAGATTATCCCACAGTAGGTTGCCATTACTTTCTGCGGTAAACCGGTAGTTTTGAGAACCTAATCTGTCCTGTTATTTAACCCATAACTGGAGATAAGAGACGGATTGACACCTTTCCCAAGAGTATTTGCGCGTAAGTGAATGCGTGGAATTCAACTAGAATTCGAACTCGGATCCTTGATTTTTCGTTCCGATTCGATATCTACTGCACCACAACGCACATCCTTCCTCATTACATGTCCCAAATACTTTTCCTGATTGTAAGTATCAGTTTCTTTCTTGCTTCCATCATCTCCAAAACCTCATCGTTGTTCACATGGTTTGCTCATGATATCCTCAGCATCCTTCTGTAGAACCTCATTTCGGTTGCTTTCAGTTTCTCCTTCATCTTCTATGAGATTGTCCAGCATTCGCTGCTATATTGAAAGACAGACATTGTATAACAGTCCATTGCTTACTTTTTTGTTTGCAGTTAAATTTTCCTGTCTCTTAATACTTTACTTAGCTTCTGAAATGGATTTTTTCACCATGCCAATAAGCCTTCGGAACTCCGTATCACACTCCCCATTTATTTAAATTTCTGCACCTGTTTGATTTTGATATCACCAGCTTGTAGCTTGCATTTTTGGCTCTTTATTTTACTGATTACCGTGCATTCCGCTTAGTGGATATCGGCTCGGAACTAGAGAGCCGAGATCGAATTCCATATGAAACCACCAAATTCACTTAAGTGCAAATACCCATGGTAAAGATATTAATCCGTCTCTTCTACCTCAAGCTATAGGTTAAATAGGAGGACAGATTGAGTTTTCTCCCGCAGAAAGTAATGGCAACCTATTGCGAGAAAATATTCTGCCCAGTCAGGCATGTCTCTTTTGAGACATGATCGGCCAAACGTGTATCACGTATGACACTTAACTGTCTGAATGTATATATAATAAGTCATCTTAGGGCGCTGAAAAGGAGTGGAGCGGAAGCAATCTCAAGTGATGCGAGAGATGAGGGCGCGGCACTCGTCTTAGCGGAACTGTCAATCATTCTAATATATATATATATATATATATATATATATATATATATATATATATATATATATATAAACACGAACTTATCACTATACTCGTTTTGAAAAACCCTCTGCCTATATAAGTGGAAGGAAAAAATGGTTGTAAAAAAAGAAAGAGCTAAGCACATGAACATCAGCCAAAGAGATTTAGACCGAGCCAGTACGTAGCCCAAAGAAAAAACCCGAGACGAGTAATCAATAACAAAAAAGCGCTCAGTACTTAAGCAGAGCAGAATAAGTAAATTAAACCAAGTGAGCCAAGAAACCTACCAAGGTTTAACCTAAACGGATCTTCAGGGAACTTTGGCCAACGTTCCCTGAAGATCCGTTTAGGTTAAACCTTGGTAGGTTTCTTGGCTCACTTGGTTTAATTTACTTATATTATATATATATATATATATATATATATATATATATATATATATACATATATATATAAGGCTTCAACAAATATAAATCAAACGAGAGAAAAGTTTCTAAATGTTTATTAATATTTGTTTAAAAAAATAATAAAACTTATTACATTTAACTTAAACTGGCGTTTCCTATGAAAGAAGAATGAAAAAGCGTGACTTTTGAAAAAATCGTTAATACTTTTCTTATTCCAAATCAAAAGTATTTTTTTTTTAAATTTTCTCATCTTTTTTTGGGATTAAAGTTAAATTTCTCTTTTTATTATCGGAATGGCTCGAAAGTATATTGCCATTTCCGAAATGAATCCGAAGGAAGATTCTTATGTTGTTTTTTTTTTAATTGTTTCACCCCGAGCAAGTCGGTACCGCCACTGATGTGCAGGAGGCTACATAAGAGAGTAAAAGGTTAGGCAAGAGGTGAGTGAAGAGAAAGACGAACCAGTTACAGGAGGTATGAGAGAAAGGGCAAGAGAAGGATGGGAATACAGGTGTGAAGACAGTTACGAAGGTAGAGAGTAAGGAAAAGATCAAGATACACGGGGTGATGTAGAAAGGACTGGAGTCAAGTGGATAAAGGATGGTTAATGACATTGCATTTAAATTCCTGGAGGCTGTAGCCGTCAGGAAAGCAAGTATACGGAAGAGTGTTCCACAGGCGGGAAGTGCGAAAAAAAAAAAAGCTACTGGAGTAGAATTGTCGATTTGTCGACTGCATTTAGTAGATCTAACTGCGAATGGGTGGGGCCCAGTTGCCAGTCTGGTGGCACGAGCAAATTCATGTGGCAAGGGCACCAGTGACTGAAGTCCTTCAAAATGTGTTAAAAACTAATAAGTTTGTCTGTGATTTATCCATGCGTTTTTCTGTATCGACAATATGTTTTGTATTTAATAGGACACGGCAATTGTGATGGTGTTTAGTTCACAATTTGATAAATAGAAATATTGCATGAAAAGTGAGGCCAGTTAAAAATCTCGCCAGTTAAGGCTTCATCAGATCAAAGACGAAATAGAGAAAAGTATGCACGTGTTTATTAATATTTGTTTAAAGAAATAAGGAAACTTATTACATTTACCGTAAGCTGGCGTTTCTTATGAAAAAAAAAAAAAAAATGAAAAACGTGACTTTTGAAAAAGTCGTTAATACTTTTCTTAGTTCAAATTTAAAAAAAAAATTCAAAAGTTTTAAAATTTTCCAAGCAGTTTTTAATTATTTTTTTTATTTAAAGTTAAATAACTTTTTCATTATAGGAATGGTTCCACACACACACACACACACACACACACACACACACACACACACACAAACACACATACATACACACAGTATAGTCATATTTATGAAATAGGCAGTATGTAAATATAAAGGTGGGCACTGGGTCAAGGCTGAGCGTCAACAGTCTGTTTCATGCCTCAACAAAATCTTTATATATATATATTCTTCATTTGTAAACGAGTTATTACGCTACCTTGGTTTCTACCATGTGGTGTCTTCAGGCGATATGCAATACCTGATTTTACCGTCTTTTGTTTTTTGATTTTTTTTTTTTTTTTGGTGGGGTAAGAAGGCTCACGAAACGGTGATTTTTTTTTAACGCTCACGTAACGGGGAATTTTTGAACGCGCAGTTTTTTAAAATTGCTCAAAATTATAACGTTTTCATCCATGGTTGTATGAACCTAACAGTTATTTTATGGTATGGTTACACTTGGCCATAATTTCTGTTCTTTCATTCAATGATTCATTTTTGTTTGGGAATAGCATAATCACTAACTTTTCTTCCTGGCACATTCTACATATTCTGCTATCGTTGTAAGGCTTGGCTGTTTTCACTATACTCCACGTTACGTCTAGGTTTTTTCCATATTTTAATTTAATTTTGCACAATTTTTTAAGTTTTCTATTTTAAATGTAGACATGTGATTGAACCATCTTGTCTTTAAAGTATCTTTGGTTGATCCCAGATATGTTTTGTTTTGACCATTTTAGTCATGTACTTTTGCTATGTAAATGACATCTTTTGTGTTTCACAGTCCTTAAAGTGGGCATTTATTTTTGTCCCTGCAGTTGTATTCTTTATTCGTGATCATGTTTTGTATGTTGCTATTTAAATTTCTGGCGTTTTGTTTCTTTATGAAATTTTTCTAAATTACTAGTACAGCTATAACTTAGCTTGATTGTATTCCTATCGACAATTTTGTTTAGTATATGTGTGTGTGTGTGTGAGCATGTGTGTGTGCGTGTGTGCGTGATACAATAAAGAAAAAAACAAAATAGGAAGCGTATCTCCGTCTAGCATAGCATATTTCGCTTTTAATAAAGTTTTTTCAGAGACCGAGAGAAAAATGAAAAACAAAATAACAAAAAGACTGGTCTATTGTAATTCGAGGTTAGTTATTATTGGTTAAATACGTGTCAGGTGTATTAAAGCAAGAGATAATTATTTTTAGATGTTTGTGCATGGAATATTTTGTGTATAATAGTGTACGTGTATGTATGTATGTATGTATGCATAGAAAGCCTGTCTGTTTATGTGTATGTTGGACGGTAACGTTAATATAAGTGTGTGCGTATGAATACACGTTAATTTTTTTAAATGTCGTAAAATCTTTAACAACTAAGTATTCCATATAATTCACGCATCTACGTGAGCACATATCTTCACATGTGCATGCTGCTTACATTATTACTGCGTTTGAATTTAAAAGTTCTTCATAACGTTTATTACTTTTCTTTTAAAATGTTGTAAAACTTTTCCTGCTACGAGGCAATATTTGATTTTTTAAACTGTAATATAGTCCCTGATGATGAAGGATGACATTCGTAACTACTAGGACAATTTTTGGACAATTTTTATACAAATATAATTCGAAAATAAAAAGTCTATTCAGAAAATATAAAAAAATTAAAAAGATATAAGACTATGTTGTCTCTATCGATTAACACAACTTGTTTAAAAGAAAAGATGCTGCCAAAATATACGTACTTTATATATATATATATATATATATATATATAGAGAGAGAGAGAGAGAGAGAGAGAGAGAGTCGCCGACTGACGCCATTTCGGTCGGGATTCAATCCTGGTTAAAAAAAAAAAAAAAAAAAAGCAATCGTAGTCTAACCGTACTGATGAGCTGTGATACGGCGAAACAGATCTGTCTGCGGATGACAATATATATATATATATTCAGAAATTATAACATGGATAATAATTTATAATTTATAATTTCTGAATAAATATTATTAACTCTACTTTGTATTGAGCACTTTTTTAAGAATAGTGTTTCTTTGGACAAGGAATATTATTCCATCCATACGTACCCTATACTCGTATATATATATATATATATATATATATATATATAAGTCACCCCGAGCAAAGCGGTAACGCCACTGATGCGCAGGGGCTACGTAAGAGTGAAAAAATTGGAAAAGAGAAAGCCAAAAACCACATCCTAAACAGGGAACAAGGGATGAGCCTCTTCACTTGTTCAAAACGTGAGTGGAGTGTGATACGTGTATATGTGCATGTATGTAAAGGAAATGTCTGTGGACGTTTCCGATTAAATTGTTGAAAATGTAGCGAGATGTTGCGAGGATTTTCGTATTTGGATATTTTATATAAACGTGTGTGTGTGTGTGTGTGTGTGTGTGTGTGTGCCCGCGTATCTGTGTGTGTGATTTCTTAATAGAATTTTTAGTGTCAGTCTAGGCCAATTGTTATTAATTTCAATTTTAAAGAAATAAAAATGGCTGTTCACTAAAAATGGCTATTCAAGTAATGACTATTCACGATTTCTGGACATCGCTGGAATGTCCAGAACACGTGAAATAAAGAGGACGCTGAAACTTTAAACTTTTCAATTATTTATTTATTTATTTATATATGAGTTCGGATATATAGTGAAGCCAATTTCGGTTAGTCTTTTTTTTTTTCGTTTATTTTTATTTTCTTACTAATCATCTCGCATTGTGATAAAAGAAGATCTGCCAAGAAAAGTGATCTCTTTTTTTTTTTAATGCATATGTAGTAACATATCACTTTAGTCCGGTGAAGTCTCCAGGGAAGAAACGCTTCGCACGAATTTCTTTTCCACAAAGTTATAGTTCTTCCTTCAGGATAGCTCAATTAAAAACCGGAGAAGGCAACATGAAATTATAGAGTATTTATCTTTTCCAAGAACACTCATGACAATACAGTTACAGATATCAAAGAAAAAGGAAATTGTTGAAAGCAGTTATCATCTACGTCCTGCTGAAGGAACAATCACCATTTTGTTCTTCAAAGATTTTATATTAAGTGATTATGATACATGAAGACAAACAAATTATCAAATTGGAGTAGATAGACTGAACAATTGAAGTAGATAGACAGAACTATCGCCCGGTTCACACCCACCCACGTCTATTGAACAGGTGTAGAGGCTCATCCCTTGTTCCCTGTTTAGGATGTGGTTTCCACCTTTCTCTTTTCCAATCTTTTCACTTTTTGTTTTTTATTTTTTGTTTTAATTGGAGTAGATAGACTGACCTATCGTCCGGTTCACACTCCACCCACGTCTAGTGAACAGGTGTAGAGGTTCATCCCTTGTTCCCTGTTTAGGATGTGGTTTCCGGCTTTCTCTCTTCCAATCTATTCACTCTTACATAGCCTCCTGCACACCAGTGGCCTTACTGCCTTGCTTGGGGTGATGTGATTAAAAAAAAATATATATAAAGAAAAATTACACACACACACACACAAACACACACACACACACACACACACACACACACACACACACACACACACACACACACACACACACACACATACATATATATGAAAAATACATATATAATTCGTCAGTTATATTCAGCATCTCTATTCCAGAGTTTCGTAGACAGACCTGTGTGTAATTGTTCCGTCCACTCGTCAGGATCAACTAATGTTTACTAATTTTCTCGTTTTCGTCATTTTATATTGTTAAATAATTAATGCACTATTAGTGTTAAGCTGATTTTTATTCCTTTCGCCTATAATATGACGAAAACGAGAAAATTAGCAAAACGCCATAATCCGTTTTAATTTAGTAATTGCGCGTTCATAAATTCCCAACCACTTGAACATTCAAATAAAATACCGTTGCAAGAGTGTTCTTAAAAAGAAAAATGGTAAACGGTAAAATCAGTTATTAAAAATCACCTGAAGACACCACTCATGGTAGAAATGTAGGTAGCGAAATAACTCGTTTAAAAACGAAAAATATTCGAAAGTTCTACAATATAATTGTACCGAACACTTTTAATACAAATGTGTACTGTTCTAATCCTATTATGACCAAAAACTAAGTATTAAGCAATCACTTTAAACGTTATTTTTAGGGGAAACTTGTATTTGGGTAAACTCTCAGTTTATTTATTAAATATTATATTTGATTTTATAATGTCTACCGGCCTGAATGGTTGAGGAATCATATTAAAGAGTTATATGCACTCTCCAGCAACAAATAAATAAGCATTTTAAAAAAATAAACAAAGCTTCTACTCAAATACGAGTATCCACTAAAAATAAAATTTGAAGTGATAGTGTGTGTATATATATATATATATATGTGTATATGTATCATCATCATCATCATCATCATCATCATCATCATCTGTTACACCCAATGGTGTATAGGGTAGCAACTCTTTGTTACTATTTCCGTAACAACTGTTTTTTTATGGGGCTGGGTTGTTAACCCAGCGCCAAACCCCCAAAGCCTCAAACCTGGAGGACCGGTGGACCAATCTTGGTCCCTACGTTTACAGTACCTGGTATAACCAAACGGTCACCCATCTAAGTACTGACCAGGCTTGATGTTGCTTAACTTCGGTGATCTGACGAGAACTGGTGTATTCAACACGATATAGCTGTAGACACAGCACACACACACACACACACACACACACACACACACACACACACACACTCACTCTCTCTCTCTCTCTCTCTATATATATATATATGTGTGTGTGTGTGTGTGTGTGTGTGTGTGTGTGTGTGCGAAATGAATTGTTTGAACATTATTTTTTATCGATACTCGTATTTAAGTAGATATTCTCTTTTTTGATGAAACAGTATTATATATTATTTCTATCGGCCTGATTATATTTACGATAAATTTCTGTTACGAATTTTTTTTTATTACGATAAATTTTTATTAGGCCGGTAGATATAAATATATAATACTGTTTCATTAAAAACAGAATATCTACTTAAATACGAGTATCGATAAAAAATAATCTTCAAACAATTCATTTCAAATTGTCGGTTGCTTATAACCATGTTTCGTTAAAATTCGTTCATTTCCGTAACATATATATGTGTGTATATATATATATATATATATATATATATATATATATATATATATATATATGTGTATATATATATATATATATATATATATATATACAAAGAGTTTGCCTTTTAAAAGAGCAGATTCATGCTGATTTCGAAGTTTCGTGAGGACAACCTTATGATGCTCTCATTCTTCAGGGTTTTCAAACGGGCTGGAAATATAAATCGTATTAAAATTAACGATTCCAAGTCATGAATCGAGAAAGTACTTCATTGATGATATACTTTATTTCATCTTTATTTACAAATCCAACATTTATTGCGGAACAAATGAAACATGCATAATGGAACAGAGCTGGTAATATGCATAGATACCTGTTGCCTATAATCCAGAGCAAACCAGACACACATAACATGGGAGAGAGATAATAACATATTTTTTTTCTAATTTTGTATTTTTTACTGGCCGTAGGAACACCACAGGTACTGTAGGTATAACAGTAGTGTTATGTTTTGAACAAGATAGCGTCCTGAGTTTACAGCTTTAAAAATATAAAATAAAAATTACAAGATAAACAAGAACACGCGAGCTTAGCGGATGGACACTGAGGCGAGTGTTACATTAGTTTCCCGTTTCCTACACGGATATCTTTTCAAATGCTTAGGGTACAATCATACCCATGGATAACCACTGAGATGTATTTACGCCTTCGGTCATATATATATATATATATATATATATATGTGTGTGTGTGTGTGTGTGTGTGTGTGTGTGTGTGTGTGAAAGTGAAATTCGAAACACTGACTTTTACACTACAACGGGTTATATCAGAGCGGTGTCATAAGGCTGTAGATTTACTGATGTCGCTCTGGTAGGAATCGTGGTAGCGTTAAAATTGATGTTTCGAATTTCATATATATATATATATATATATATATATATATATATACATATTTCGAATTTCATATATATATACATATTTCGAATTTCATATATATATATATATATATATATATATATGAAATTCGAAACATCAATTTTAATATATATATATATATATATATACATATTTCGAATTTCATATATATATACATATTTCGAATTTCATATATATATATACATATATGCCCAAGGACGTTAAAGTCGGTGTTGCGAGACTTTTATATCTTAAATTACCTTATATGATCGTTGTTTTTGAAAACTGCATTAAGCATTTTTTTTAATTAAGCCATTCCTTTTTGTGTTGAATTTTGTAAAGTAATTATATATATGTGTATCCACATGAATAAGGAACGGAGAAAATATTAGCAACGTTCAAAACATTAATTTAAAAGAGTGCTCAATATAAAAATAGAGCAATGAATAGTTATTATAAATTCATTTATTAACTACTCGATGAGACATTATTCTTTCAATATCGAACAAAATGTGCAATTTTGTAGGAGATTGTATTTTGTACATGTTCTAAAGTGTAATTTATGACATATACATATATATGTATATGTGTGTGTGTGTAGAGAGAGAGAGAGAGGATGCAATGGGTTAATTGTCGTCTAAATGACGTAAAAATTAAAATAACATTAAGGTCACATTTTAACAGATATATTTACCAAAAATACACAAAAATATCTTGAAATACTAAAGAGCAAATTTATTAGCTATTGGCTTTAACCACGGTCTCCAGACAAATTCGGAATCTCATGCAACTCTTCTGGTGGGCCTCCTTGTTTAAGTTGAAGAATGTTGGCATAATCCTTGCCTTCAGTTCATCTTTAGTGTTACAAAGAATTTTGTTTGTCTTTCACTCAACAGCGCCCCACACATAATAATGAAGGGGGTTGCAGTCTGGGGATTTAGGGGGTCAGATGTAAGGGGTGATGTGGTCGCAGAAATTGTTTGACAGTCATTATTGGGCCCTTTTGCTTGCGTGACATGACAGAAATTTCTTTTGCCAGACATAGACTCTTCCAGCAACCACCCTTTTAGCCCAGGACATCAATACCTTCTCACAGTATTTGGTGTAGGCTTTCGTGTTGAGTCTGAAACCTTATAGGAAGATAAATGGAGGCATAACATCGCCATCGCTAGTGACCACTCTAGACCCCTTCGTAAACATCATTAAACCGATCCCACTCTTTCTGAATCGTCTACAGAGTCCTCATATTGACACTCAAACGCTTACGGTTCGTACTGGAGCTTCCAACGTGAATGCTAAGCAACGCAGCAGCTGTTTTAAAAAATTTTACAAGGTGAATTGAGTCATGATGTTCTTTTTCTCACAGACTGTGCCCTACTGACCCAACTACATTGTGCAGTCGACGAAAGCAAACGCAAACAATATACATGCGTGAAGTTAAAAATAAAAAAAATGATGACAATTTACCCATCGCACTATGATTTCCTAACGGATTATTTTCAACTTCCTGTTGTGCGTTTAAAATAAAGCATTAGAAAATCAGTTAGTCTATAATGCCTGACGATACCGAAAGGTTGAAACCTTGGTAGCGTAATCGACTGATATTCCTAATTTTAATATTTAGTAAAAAAATATTACGGGAGGCTGTACTTCTGTCCCGAGCACTAAGATGACCTCGGCCTGAACTTTTAGTTGGTCATTCTCAAATACATGCCATTAAATTTAAGAGCCGTATTTTCATTAGAAGAATTGAATTGTCTTTTTTTGTAAATGGGTTTCGTTGAGAGTCAGATGCATTGCTAGTTATATATATATATTTTTTTTTCCTTCACGTATTTTTGTTGGTGACATCTTTCCTTCAAAAACGTTTGGTTGGTAATATTGAAAAAAAAGTTTTGCTGGTAAATACTTTCTATGTGTCCTGTACTTTCAGGAAGTAGGCGATCATGGCTTTCCACATCTCCCTATCCCTGGTGGCTCTTAGTACGCTTTCTCCTGTTACACCACGCAACCCCCGTTCTGTCATCCGCCTGCTCAGACCTTTCCCAGAAACATTACTTGTCTCTTATTAATTTCCTTTTTGTTTGTTTCAATCCTTTCCCTACACTTATTAAATTTTACTTTTCATTCTGAACTGAAGAAGCCGAGACCAAAAGACATCGGCGAGAGGCGTCGTTTATAAAACATTTCTATTTTATCTCATATATATATATATATATATATATATATATATATATATATATATATAATAATAAAATTGACTCTGTACGTATTCAAATCTTAAAATGTTACACAAGTAATTTTTAAGAACCACGAATAACCGGCAGAATCTAACTCCGTTATCGCCCTCGGCTATAAAGCTTTGGACAACGAGGGGAAAAAAAAGAAAACTGCGGAGCACCGACAATACATACAGCACTTCACAGCAAAGAAAAAAAAACCCTCAAACGGAACAAACCACAAAGAAAGAAAAGTGCTCGATACTAAACTAACCAAAAAGGATTAACTAAGAGGCAGTTACGTAGAGCAAAAACACACGAGAAAAAATCGCAAGATCGCCAAGACCTACCGCGGTTTCGCACAACGGCTCGTCAGGGCCGTTGTGCGAAACCGCGGTAGGGAAACCGCAAGAACGGGAAACCCAGTGTCAGAAACTCACACCTATCTAAATGAATATATATATATATATTAGTACCTGACGAGCCGTTGTGCGAAACCGCGGTAGGTCTTGGCGATCTTGCGATTTTTTCTCGTATATATATATATATATATATATATATATATATATGTGTGTGTGTGTGTGTGTGTTTGAAATGTGTAGATAGATAGATAGATAGATAGATAGATAGATAGATAGATAGATAGATGCAATTTGTTATATATATTATTTATATATTAGATATGCGCAGTACTTATTTGAAAGCGCTCAACATCAGTGATAGAACAGACATATTCATATAGATTGGTGTGAGTTTGTGACCCTGGGTTTCACGCTCTTGCGATCGTCAGACAAACTGATTATTTTTTTAAAAATATTGGATATATTTTGGGCTGCGTATATTGGTGTATTTTTGTAGAAGTCAGAGGAATATTGGGAGGAAAATTTATCGTCATGACAAACGCAGACATAGATAGCAACTGTACACCCATTGACGTACGCAGAGTCACACACGCGCGTGCGCCCACCGGGACTCACACAAACCTAACTATATGTGGACCGTATGGAGATAGGCATATATATGTATATGTGTACCGTTACGTACATTCATATGCATTTGATTGGTAAATGAATCAGTTTGTTTGAAGACCGCAAGAACGGGAAACCCAGTGTCAGAAACTCACACCTATCTAAATGAATATATATATATATATATATATATATTAGTACCGATTTCACTACACCTGATTTGTACGTTTACTTCCTTGAAAGAAAAAAGCATATATATATGTGTGTATATGGAAGTTTTATCGATTTATTGTCCTGTCTGTTCACCAATCTACTTCTTTCTGTCAAAGGTGTTGAGTCGTTTGATTGATGGACTGATCACTTAATTGAAAGGTGCGATTCACGACGTAAATCGAATATCGATCAGATTACTCACCATTCTTTGAAGTGTATGATTTTTCACTTTGATCTCTTCGCTCCTGTTCTGCTGAATGACCAAACACATACACACAAACACATACACACACACCACACACACACACACATACACGGCAGACACACAGCACACACACATATACACACACATAAATATATGTATATCTGTAAATATATATATATATATATATATATATATTTAGAATTTATAACGTAGATATGTTATAATACCACTACAGCAGTAGCCATTTTGTAGTGATATAGATACAGAATTTTATTCCAAGCATACCTACTCTATATTTGACTTATATATATATATATATATATATATATATATATATATATATATATATATATTGAACAGGTTAAGAGGCTCATATCTTGTTCCCTGTTTAGTATGTGGCTTCCGGCTTTCTCTTTTCCAATCTTCTCACTTTGTTTTTTTTCAATTGGAGTAGATAGATCTATCTATCGCCCGGTTCACACTCCACCCACGTCTATTGAACAGGTTCAGAGGCTAATCCCTTGTTCCCTGTTTAGGATGTGGTTTCCAGCTTTCTTTTTTCCAATCTTCTCACTTTTGTTTCTTTTTTTTTTTCACTTGGAGTAGATAGATCTATCTCTCGCCCGGTTCACACTCCACTCACTTCTATTGAACAGGTTAAGAGACTTATCCCTTGTTCCCTGTTTAGGATGTGGTTTCCGGCATTCTCTTTTCCAATCTTTTGACTAATGCGTAGCCCCCTGCACATCAGTGGCGTTACCACCTTGCTCGGGGTGATACGATTAAAATATATATATATATATAGTACTGTGCAAAAGTATTAAAAGCAGAACTGTTTTATATTTTATGGGGCATATTAACAGAAAATAAACAATTTAATTAAAGTAATTTTATTTGATTTACTCAACAAATGCTTTAACAAGAAAAATACTTTTTACAAAATAAATTTAATATTTAGTATAATAGCTTTCTGCTTTGATAACAGCCTCTATTCTGTCGGGCATTGCCATCACAAGCTTCTTCAATGTATCTAATGGTATCTCCTGCCAAGCAGCATGTATTTGTTCCCAAAGTGGGCCTTTAGAAGTAACATTAGATTTATCAATTTGTTTCATCCAAAATATCCCAAAGATGTTCAATAGAATAGTTTCAAAATAACTTTTTAAATAGAAAATAGGAAGAATTCAATATAACTTCTTTTTAATATATTTCTTATACATCTAGTTTTAAATAATCAATATTTATTAGCAATTTACTTGGCATTTCCCCCTGTATTTGAATTTCTGTGAGGTTTTTAGGAAAATCACATCTGTCCTAATACTTTTGCACACAACCGCAACGGCACACACACACATATATATATATATATATATATATATATATGTGAGATAAAATAGAAATGTTTTATAAACGACGCCTCTCGCCGATGTCTTTTGGTCTCGGCTTCTTCAGTTCAGAATGAAAAGTAAAATTTAAGAAGTGTAGGGAAAGGATTGAAACAAACAAAAATGTTAGGACAGGGCGTCAAAATAAAGTTTAACTTTATTTTGACGCCTCATTAAAGATAAAATAGTTCTTGTCCTAATACTTTTGCACAGTACTGTATATATACTAGGTGCGATTGGTAAATTGTCGCAATTATTTTGATGCCTCATAAAAGATAAAATAGTTCCTGTCCTAATACTTTTGCACAGTACTGTATATATTCTAGGTGCGATTGGTAAATTGTCGCCATTATTTTGATGCCTCATAAAAGATAAAATAGTTCCTGTCCTAATACTTTTGCACAGTACTGTATATATTCTAGGTGCGATTGGTAAATTGTCGCCATTATTTTGATGCCTCATAAAAGATAACATAGTTCTTGTCCTAATACTTTTGCACAGTACTGTATATATATATATATATATATATATATATATATATATATATATATATATAAGTGCCTCGTGCTGTTCTTCTTTCCAGAATCTAACTTACCATTCATCCTGCCGCATTTGGACTTGTACGACTGTTCTTGATAAAATCTTAAGAAGAATAAGCAATATTGCTGTTCGTGACCTGGCATATCGGCTTCGGTTAATTTCCCATGGCTGTAATAGTTCGGATCATCTTTCCATTATGCTACGTACATTTTAATAATTTAAGCGTACTTCAAGATTGCCAAAAAGTTTCATCAATTTACACTTCAAATGGCTAAATGCATGTCTGCTAACAGTTTTTTTTTCCTCGCATTTCTCACTTGTAGAACTCTTTTCCAATTCCATGCTTTCCAGCCAAATTTGATTTACAAAAATGTAAATGCAATGTCAATCGTTTTCTGCTGCCTTCCTGATTTTCTCGTTCCTAAATAATGGTTCTTTTCTTTATTCTTTCACATCATTAAACCCTTTTGTTTTAGAAGCTCTATTACATTGTTTATTATTGTTCTGTCTTTGATATCTAGAACTTTTTTTTTTTTTAATCGTATCACCCCGAGCAAGGCGGTAATGCCACTGATGTGCAGGGGCTATGTAATAGTGAAAAGATTAGAAAAGAGAAAGCCGGAAACCACATCCTAAACAGGGAACAAGGGACAAGCCTCTTAACCTGTTTAATAGACGTGGGTGGAGTGTGAACCGGGCGATAGATCTATCTACTCCAATTTTATTAAAAATCTACTTTCTATCTAAAAATGCCTTTCTATCAATATTTCACTGTCTAAGAAATTTTGGTTTAACAGTCTTCCACATTGCTACTATATATATAAAGGAAAGCTCAACACATCATTTAGATTGGTTATAAATTATAACTCATTTCTATGAGCTAAAATAGCCCATTTCATCAAACCGCATTCTATTCGTTCCATTCTGTATAAATAATTTCCAGGATTAAACATTTCTTTAAAATGAAATGTAATGGAAGAGATAAATATGAAATATAAATTATAAATATCATATATTACTCTGGATAACATCCATTGAGCTCTCTATATAGATATAACATTTAATATTTGATATTAAGTAGATCTTGATGGCCTGTCCTCGCCATTCACGGACTTGACACACATACACATATATATATATATATATATACACGATAGACACACTGAAATATATGTCCCTTATTTATTTAAACGGAAATTAAAAAGGATACAGACAGTACAATAACACCAAATAAATAGACCAGATTTTTACTTTTTCACGATGGCAGCTTTCAGAGTGTCGACCGTGTGGTGGGCGTGCTTGTTGGTCTTGGCCTCAAAAGAAATAGTCAAGCAGGTTGCAGTCGGGTGAGGAGGGAGGCCACAAGTCCGGCGACCAGTAGTGAGGAACATTGTTGTGCAACCACGCCTGGGTGGTCTTCGCTATGTGTGCAGGAACGGAGTCTTACTGGAAGACGCATGAGCATCCAGCGGTGATTTCGTCCATCCAGGGCTTCACCATGCTCCTCAGCACCTGGATTTTTGCTGCAATACCCTGCATCTTTCAGTTTCAGTGTCGCATTTGTGACTTAAAAATACTTCAAATCGTAGTTTCATATTAGGCTCTTCTTTTTGCTAGAGATCCTACAGTCTGTATTCTTGTAATTGATAATTAGGCCTTTTTTCACGCTTTCCTTTACTAATTTTTTTTTTTTTTCACATTACTTATGCCTATTCGCCGGCAATACGCAAGAAACTTACGGGCTTGTAAAAAAATAACTACATTTGTTGGGATGCGAACCCACTTTTGCAGACAGACACAGCAAGTCAGAACTATCAGAACGCATCAACAACTCCCTAATTCTACTTATATCCACTGTTTGGTCTGCGTAAATGTTTAGTATACTCTTAAATTCCTAATAAACGGGGTGGGGATAATTTATTTTTTTTAAATGAAAATTTCCGAGACCTTCAATTTATTAAGACCATGCTTTTTAAACATTTGAATGCTTTTCTGACCCTTTTATTGAGAGCCCCGGTTTTATTGCACCCTGAGAAAAATTCTGACCCATTTAAGGTCATTATGACCCCACTTTTAAGGAATGCTAAGGAATGAATGTTCCAGGTTCTTCAATGCAAAGTAATTACAAAATTCCGTTTTACGAGATTAGAGTGTAAAAAAAAAAAAAAAAAAAAAAAAAACACGGAAAGATTTTAAAAAAAAATAAATTTAATCTTGCATTTTGCATAAATATTTATAACTATTTTAACATATACAAGTAATGCCCCTTGATTCATAGGCACAAAACTTATACCCTCTGCCCTAAAACATATTGTACCTATTAATCCAACTTCTAAAATTTCGCTTTTCAATTTTATGTTTAAATTAAATTATTACTGAAAGAAATTATGACTGAAGGAAATGCTGCATATTTTATTACTGGTTGAATCGTGTGACGGACGGACACGTCTCTTATTATAGTATAGATTTAGATCGTCTGTCAACTTACAACTTTCACTATAAATTTTCATGTCTCTCTGACCATTGACAGTAGCAAAAATCAGGAAACAGTGGAAAACCACGATCAGACACAACTTGAAGAGACGTGTCTGATGCAGAAAAAAAGGAATTGCAATTGATGAATAAGTGTGTGTTGTGCTCTCTCTCTCTCTCTCTCTCTCTCTCTCTCTCTCTCTCTGTGTGTGTGTGTGTGTGTGATCAACTTGTCGCCGAAAAGACATTATGATGAAATGTTAGATTCAGCAATCATAATGTTTTTCAACTGCATTCCAAGTGGCTTTGTAAAATAAATGGTCGCAACTCAGCTATCTTATTTTATTGAGACGATATCACTTGCCGTTGACAGAGATATGTCTCCATCAAGCAGATGTCAGATATGATCTGTCGTGGTATGCACCGCCGCTTTTGCGACATTTCAACAGTGAGATCTTTTACGGAGATTATTTCCTTAATGTTTACAGTACCCAGTGTAGCTGCCTGCGACATACAACCAACATTGGACGCTCCTGAAATTCGATGCTTGACTAAGGACTGGCACTTTCAGTTGAATATTACTATTAATCATATATATATATATATATATATATTAATCATATGATTAATATATATATACATATATATATATATATATATATTATATATATATATATATATATATATATATGATTAATATATATATATGATTAATATATATATATATATGATTAATATACATATATATATATGATTAATATATATATATATATATATATGATTTATATATATATATATATATGATTAATATATATATATATTAATATATATATATATATGTATGATTAATATATATATATATATGATTAATATATATATATATATATATATGATTAATATATATATATATATATATGATTTATATATATATATATATGATTAATATATATATATATATATATATATTAATATATATATATATATATATATATATATATATATATATATATATATATATATATAATATATATATATATATATATATATATATATATATATATATATCAGCATGCGGTGTGGGTATAGAAGAATCCAAAGAATATCCTGTACATAACAGTAGTAGAATAACTCTCTAAGAGAGCTCAAAATATATGTGTATATAAATACATATAGAGCAAATATAAGAAAAATTAAGACAGACACGTTATTTCATGTTAAATCGGTAGTATGGGCCTATTTCAGGCGAACCATTATCAGCTTCCGTCTTTATTGTACAAACGATTTTACACGAATTCGTGTAAAATCCTTTGTACAATACAGATGCAAGCTGATGATGGTTCGCCTGAAATAGGCCTATACACCGATTTACCCTGAAATAACGTGTCTGTCTTAATTTTTCTAATGTATATATATATATATATATATATATATAAAATTTGCTAAACATTAAGTATACATCACTCACATATATATATAATTTATCTTTATATATATATATATATATATATATATATATATACGAGGGGTGTGATATATATATATATCAATTATATCAAATATATATATGAGTGGTGTGATATATATATCAAATATATATGGAGGGGTGTATGTGTGTGTGCATAATTGCTAGTAAACAGTGTATATATATATATTCACCCCCTCACTGCCAATCAACTTATTTATAAATGGAACTTTGTCTCTGTGTGTAGCTGTGTGTGGGCCTGTGTCTGTGTCTGTGTGTGTCCGTTACCTATAGACTCCGAAACGGCTGAACCGATTTTCAAGAAGGAGTGGTCCGATTTTTAACCAAATGTTATACACTCATAGACAAGGACATAAGAAACGATATTCAGAAGTTTCAAGATTGCAGTTCTTACAATAGTGCAGAAAATCGATAATATATATATATATATATATATATATATATATTATCGATTTTCTGCACTATATATATATATATATATATATATATATATATATATATATATATATATAAGACAAGATGTTTGTGTGTGTGTCTGTTTATCTACCTGTATGTCTGTATTTTTTTCAGCCCTTTTATTTTAGTTTTTGCTTCTGGTTTGGCTCTAAGTAGGTATAATTGTAGTTCTTAGTCTCAGCCATGATAGCATTTACTCAGAGGACTTATTTAGCCTTCAAAATTCAGTTTACAACGAAAAAAAACTATTTGATATCGATACCAGGAAATCAAAATTTGACTTACATTCATTCATTTTTCTTTCAGTCTACGGTTTTGCTTTAACTGGAAACAACTATTGCTTTTTAGTCTTTCGTGCCAACGTCCAAAGAGTCTGAGCTCCAGGACAATGGATTAGTTTTAAAGCTTTCATTACACCCGAGCAACGCCGGGCTATACTGCTAGTATATATATATATATATATATATATATATATATATATATATATATATATTGCTTAAAACGAACAGGATGTTATATTTTATTTATTTTCTATTTTACTTTTACTTTTAGATCTTAGATATCTTTCAGCGAACACTTATTCATAGGACATTCATTGGCTCTTCTAATTAAAGGGAAACAAAAATAAATGTAAACGACAACAGAAATAAAGGTGAAGCTCGTTTAAAATTAAATTTATTAAATTAATTAAAACTTGAGGGGATGTAAATCACAGCTCCAAAAGAGTTACTAAAATTAGAAAAAAAAAACTCACATTCCTTCCAAGAGTATCAGTGATCTTATGAAATGGTCCTTTTGCCTGCACATACTCGGATGATGTAATTTTAAATAAATAGCCTCAAGAACTCGCAAAGCGGTTTGAACACTATGCAAGACAGAAAACCAAGTGTCCTCATACATGGAGGAACAATCCTGTTTATTTAACAAATCCTGACCAATCGCTGACTCCTGAACGGTCTGAGAAGGTCTTGTATCATGTCCAAAATTACTGGAACGAATAAGTGCGGGTACATGTTGTGATACACGCGTTTCCAAACGAAGATTCGTCTTTCCTATATACACCGCATAGCAGCGGCATTTAAATTTAAACTTATATATATATATATATATATATATATGTATGTATATGTATATATAAATATATCAAATACGCATCGTTCATTCAGCAATGAATTAGACCATTCAGCTATTGGGCGTATATAATAATAATATACATGCTAAAAAGTCTACCTTCTTCTACCGAACGCCCATAGCTCAGTGGTAAAATCGCCGACTGACACCAAATCGGTTGGGTTTCAATCCTGGATTAAAAGCAATCGGAGTCTAACCGTACTGATGAAACAGATCTGTCTGCGGATGACTATATATATATATATATATATATATATATATATATGAGAGTAAAATTATACGCCTTCTTCGGTTCGCATTTTCTGCTGCTAGGAAAGTTGGTTCAGTGTGTAGTTTCTGAAAATCTTTTACTCGTCAGAGTCCATCTTGCACATTTATAAATCTACCATTCCTACGTTGCTTTGAATACTGCTGCTATATATATATATATATATATATATATATATATATATATATATATATGGTCTTATGCTTTTATTATCCATCTCGAGATTCTTGACAAAATCCAAAGCAGAGACTCTCATGTAATGTTCTGGTGAGCTTCGTTTCCTAGTGTCCCGACGACATGAACTTAAGCGGACTACTGGACTGCCAATTAGGTCGCACCGTTTTACTGTTGAACTATTTAAATGAAATTGCTACGTTTATTCTAACAGTTTCTTTTCTCGCAATTAACGCCTGTCGAACTCCATTCCGAATTCTTGCTTCTATGTCAACTACACTCTCCAAATATTTAAATCATGCTTCTTTTGTTAAACGCCATCTTTTGTCTTCTTGAAATCCTTATCCTTTATTGTTCTTTCCTCTCACTTTCATCACTAAGGTTTCCTATTCTCTTTCATCCACTGTGACCCCCTTACGTCTTATTGAGACTATCGCTCTGCTTGTGGGTGAAACGATTATATATATATATATATATATATATATATATATATATATATAGTAAATAGCTAACCTAAAGAGTCAATGAGCCTACCAAGGTTTCACCTAACCAAATCTTCAGGGAAGGTTGGAGCCAACCTTCCCTGAAGATCCGGTTAGGTGAAACCTTGGTAGGCTCATTGGCTTTTTAGGTTAGCTATTTACCTTGTTTGGTCTACTTGCGTATTGAGCGCTTTTTTGTTTTAGGTTACTCGACTCAAGTTCTTTCTTTGGACTACGTACTTTAACTGATATTCATGTGCTTAGCTCGTTCTTTTTTTATTACCATTTCATCCTTCCGCGTATGTACTCGGAGGGTTTTCGAAACGAGTATAGCGAGTATATGTGTGTGTGTGTGTGTGTGTGTGTGTGTGTGTGTGTGTGTGTGTGTGTGTGTGTGTGGAAACTTAATGATTACACTACTCCTCAGGGTAGAAAACTCTATGTATATCTTACCTTAGCAAATAGTTCATCTGTGTCAGAAGATAACCCGTTTGGAACGTGTCCTTATTTATGGAGTATTCTTCGTTTCCTTTATAATAGTGTACATTTTGTTTGCAAAAATCTACTCACCTTTAGGCGAGTGAATTTCGCCTGGGTACTGGAAGCAAAGATATTACTCTCGTCAACACGCTTTCATCAACCCAAAACTAAAATTTCAAACAGCTTTTTCCAGAAGGTATAGAGAGCTGAAGGAAGAAGGTTTGAATCCACAAATAGATTGGAAATGATTAGGCTCAACACGTCTTAGTGATAGCTGTACATATTTTTTTAATAAAAAATAATTCAGATATTGCAATATCACAATCAAAATTTACTTTTAAATCAGAAAAATGAATCGGCGAGCAAATGTCGACATAAACGTTGATTTAAATTACCTTAATATGGGATTCACTATATCTCTTAATCCCTTCTCTATTCCGCCTTATTCCTATAAGCCGTGAATTAAAATCTAAACAATCCCCACTTTATATCTACCATCCTGTTTACCTTAATTTCAATTTAATTGCTATATTAATATTTAACCTAAATGTACTTGATACTGGTAAGAGCTTAGGTTTATAAGCAAGTTTCCCTTTAAAGCTATACTTACAGTTTAATCTTGAACTCTCGTACCTGCTGTCTGACCTATTTCCTTCCAAGTTCTATCACCTACGCGTTAAAACAACACCTTCCACCCTCTCCCTTAATTTTAATCTCTTTCATTTTTTCTAGACAAACTTTTACTTTCCGTCACGCAAAATATTTTTTATAATATCTGTTACTTGGAGCTAAGGAAAAAAGTTTTTACAAACCTGTTGAAATAGTATATTAACCATATCTGCTCTGAAATGTAATGTCAACAAATGTAAACATGTTACGGAAATTAACAAAGATTAACGAAATGGTCTTAAACAACCGACAATTTGAAATGATTTGTTTGAAAATTATTTTTGATCGATACACGTATTTAAGTAGATATTCTGTTTATAATCAAACAATATTATATATTTATTTCTACCCGCCTGATTATTTGCGATAAATTTTTCTAAAGAAAATGTGCTGAATAACACACACACACACACACACACACACACACACACACACACACACATATATATATATATATATATATATATATTAATTCATAATAATAATCATGTGTGATGTCATGTGTGACGTCATAAGCTGCGATACCACATTCACTTCCAGCATCTTATATGCACGAGTTTGTTGTTGCTTGGAAATTTTCCATTAAAACGAAACAGTTTGTCATGATCGTTTGTCCGTGGTTATAATATATAATGTAATTTGACGTCTTTGAAAATTGCTTATGTAAGCCGAAAGCTTAGATCGGATTATTAAAACATTTTGCATCAATATTGTAATTTTCTTTAAAAATTGTATGATAATGCTATTAAGCTTTTCAGAGAATATGAAAAACAATTGCATAAAATAAATAGACAACACTTGTCTATATTATTTAATGAAACATGCATTAATGAAAAACTGCAGCCTAAATACACACACAATGCACACACACACACACACACACATACACATATATATATATATATATATATATATATGTATATATATATATATATATATACTGTTATCTATTAAGAATAATGTTCAGAAAAATGAATGTCGGTTGTTAATCAATTTCGTGAATTTCCGGAACTTTCCGTAATATATATATATATATATATATATATATATATATATATATGCGTGCACGCGCGTGCGTGCGCGTGTGCGTGTGTGTGTGTGTGTGTGTGTGTGTGTGTGTGTGTGTGTGTGTGTGTGTGTGTGTGTGTGTGTGTGTGTGTGTGTGTGTGTGTGTAAGCAGAAATAACAGTCTGTGCTGGAAGTTTTGCAGCAATATGTAAACATGGCAAATATATTTTTAACAGACATTCCAATCGTCATTTCCAATCAGAACTTCCATCTAAATCCAGCGATGGAATTCATGGAAACTTGGACACTTCTTTAAAAATGCTTCCACATGGAATATAAAAAAAAACAGTCAGTTCTCCATCTACAAACTGTTACTTCTTTCTATCACGCTACAATAAAAAAATAAAAAAATAAAAAAACTTAAAATTAAATAAAATTAAATTCTGAGAATGTAACCTCATTTTTATTTTCCACTGAGAAATTATATTTTAATCAGTCAGTTACGTGTCATACGGGATACACTTTTTGGCGATCACTATCGAGACATGACTTACTGGGCAGAAGACTTTCCAACAGTAGGTTGCCATTTCTTTCTGCGTGAGATTAGTTACCTAGCAAGGCTACAGAACCCAGTCTGTCCTTCTATTCAGCCCAGCAGTGAGTTGTGGTGTAGTGGATATCAGCCCTGAACGAGAAATCGGAGGGCTGAGTTCAAATTTCATTTGCATTTGTTGCATTCATATACGTGTAAATACACCTGGAAAAGTTTTTTTTTTAATCATTTTACCCCAAGCAAGGCTTTCTACTGCCACTGTTGCGCAGAGGGTTACATAGGGGAAAGTGATGAGAAAGGGGGGGGGGAGGGGTTAGTTATAAGAAACGTCAGAAGGAGGGTAATAGACGAATAGCGAGAATGGGGGTGGAGTAGATGGAGGAAAGAGCTTGATAGAATGGATACGAGTTAGTGAGAGAGGAGATGTCTATTGACCTTACATTTAAATTCCTGGAGATTGTAGCTGTCGGGGAAGCAAGTATATGGAAGGGAATTCCACAGGCGGGAAATGCGTGAAAAGAGACTGTTAGAGTAGAAATTGCGGTTATATTTTATCAGTATCACTGTAAAAGGGTGGAACCTAGTTGCTAATCTAGTAGCTCGTGTAAATTCATACCTGGGGGGTACCAGTGATAATTAATCGCTTCTCCCTCGAGCTATAGGTTAAATAGGATATCTTGGGTTCTATAGCCTTGGTTGGCATTCGGTTTACTGCAGAAGTATTGTTTGTATTGCTCCTTCTGATACTTTTCTGAGCATAAATATCGCATTCTTTGTTCGGGTATCCTTGACGAACCCGCACTGTTCTTGTCTTATCTTTGACCTGATTTTACTGCGTGATCAATTCATCAAAATTCGGATGATAAGTTTTGTTATGAACCTCATTAAGCTATACAAAAAACGAAATTTAAATATTTCAAACAAAAATGCATGTATGGCTTCCAAATATGACAATTCCAAAAGAACTATTCTCTTTAGTCGAATAGGTCTCCAAGATAAGTAATGTCGTACTTAGAACTGTCAGGACTTTTTTTTAGTTCAATTTACCCCAGAAATACTACTGAATGTGAAAGAATGAGAAAAAAAATTATCAAACGACGAGAACAATAAAGACAGTATTTTACGACTAGTATCATATTTAAATTTTTGAAGATCAAATTTGGCTGGAAAGCAAGAAGGTAGAGAGTTCCACAATCGAGAACTGCGAGAAAAAACGTTAGCATAGAATTTACTGTTACATTTAGTCAACTCAATTGCAAATTGATGAGACTTAGCCGCCAATCTAGTACTGCGCTTAAATTCATAAAGTCTAGATGCCATCGACAAAATTTCATCAGAACAATTACCATGAAAATATTTAGTTTTATTACTGTGATAGGAAAGTAAGTAAACCAGGAATGCTAGTTTAGATGGGTGATCCCCTTGTGAATAGTAGGTGATTTAAACATTGAATGTGCTGATGTTGTAATAAATAGCGGGGCGGATTTAATTAAAGAATCGTTGAGCCGAGTTCGAATTCAAGTCAGGTTTTTTATAATCACTTCACAAATATCCTTGAAAAAGGCATGAACCCACCTCTTCTCTGCTTCTCAGCTACGTGAGTGGTCCGTCTTTCTCTTTACTCTCTTCTTGTCTAAACTTTAACTCTTATGTAGCCCTTTTCGGTACTGCTTGGCTTGGGGTTGAAACGATTAAAAAAAAAATTAGTGGTTCATGAAGTTCAAAATGTCGCTGACCATTGGTTTCGATGTTACACATAGATAGATAGATAGATAGATAGATAGATAGATAGATAGATAGATATGAAGAAAACTGAGATAGATAGATAGATAGATAGATAGATAGATAGATAGATAGATAGATATGAAGAAAACTGAGATAGATAGATAGATAGATAGATAGATATGAAGAAAACTGAGATAGATAGATAGATAGATAGATAGATAGATAGATAGATGATATGAAGAAAACTGAGATAGATAGATAGATAGATAGATAGATAGATAGATAGATATGAAGAAAACTGTGATAGATAGATAGATAGATAGATAGATAGATAGATAGATAGATAGATAGATAGATAGATAGATATGAAGAAAACTGAGATAGATAGACAGATAGATAGATAGATAGATAGATAGATAGATAGATAGATAGATATGAAGAAAACTGAGATAGATAGATAGATAGATAGATAGATAGATAGATAGATAGATAGATAGATAGATAGATAGATAGATATAGAAGAAAACTGAGATAGATAGATAGATAGATAGATAGATAGATAGATATGAAAAAAACTGAGATAGATAGATAGATAGATAGATAGATAGATAGATAGATAGATAGATAGATATGAAGAAAACTGAGATAGATAGATAGATAGATAGATAGATAGATAGATAGATAGATAGATAGATAGATAGATAGATAGATATGAACCTAATTAATAGAGCAACATTTAAAAAATATAATGACAATACATGTGTGTATGGCGATTTTATAAGTGTTACTTAGATGTGACACAAGGCCGAATGTATGGGGCACCCAATGAGGATCGAGCTCACTGTTCATTCGTAAGTGATCTCGGGAGCCTAGCTTTCTAAACATTACATCACGTGACGTCGATGTTCTCAAAACGTGTGTTAATGTGTGTAGATAGATGCCGGGTTCGCCTGATAATTGAGACTAAATTACGATATAAATGAAAAAAAGAAATCCAGTACTCAGCATCATGACTTATAAAATTCAATGAAAACGCCTTCAGCCTCTGGGATCTCCTCAATATGGCGCAGAAAAAAAAAACACCACCCACAAAATCACTAATTTGGATGAGTTGATGCTCGTTTGTGCTAACCATCACGTCGATGCTCGTTTGTGCTAACCATCACGTCGATGCTAACCGCCTTGAAAGACTCTTTTCTATTCCGGGATGCAGACTTAGCAATTTACGAAATTTAGGAAATCTTAGAAGCCACATGCTCGGGAGAGACAAAATCGTAAATATTCTCGGTCATTCACTCCTGTAATGCGCAGTTCATGTTAGAAAGCATGTACGGCCTACTCGTAAGAGCGCTGACACTCGTGTACAGGCGATGGTATTTGTTCTGTGGCAGCGTAGAAAAATATGGGGCGGCTTGTCCACCGTGCTCATTCTAACCTTAGGACCATCACAGACAATATGAACCCGATGTGTTACATCGTGGGTTCCTTAAGTCGGAAATGCAATTCTGTAACTCAACAGGAAGTGCTTAGTTCGATATCCACAACTTATATAACAAAAACAACTCATTAATTTCGTCCGACTCCCATCAACTAATTCCAGATCACCTCCCCAAAATCAGAACATCATAATCTCTCAAAACATTAATCTTTGAGCCAGTTTGATCCGTATTTAAAAGCTGAGTCAAAGTAACTGCATTAGCGGTGTATTGGCTTTGTTGACTCGAAAAAAAAAAAAACCTACACAATGAATAATAACATTATTCGAACTCGGCCCCCCGGGATGTGCGTTGTGGTGCAGTGGATATCGGCTCGGAATATAAAGTCGGGGAGCCGAGTTCGAATTCCAGTTGAATTCCTTACATTCATTTACGCGTACTCTTGAAAAAGGTATTAATCCGTCTCTTCCCTCCAGTTATGGGTTAAATAACAGAACTGATTGGATTTTACAGCCTTGGCTGGCAACCAGTCTACCGCAGAAAGTAATGGCAACCTACAGCTAGGAACCCTTTGCTTCGGCCAAGAAGAGACTAGCATGGGAAAGAGAGCACAAAAACTAGACACCAGAACAGTTCATTTGATGCACATGTTCTTGTGCAGTATTAACAAAAGAACTATTCTATTTTCATTTGGAATTATCCATTTGTCAATAAATACTAAAGAATAGTATGAAATACATAATTTCTTTTAAAAAACTGGGTGGCCTAATAATTATAGCCGATAGTGTATATAGTCTAGAATGTCTTCGTAATCAATCGACAAATTCTTTAAAAGAGATGAATTATTTCATACTATTTTTAGTGGATAATTCTAAATGAAAACAGAATGGTTCTTTTGTTATTATTAGTTTGCAAAATTTTACAAAACAAGGAAGTAAAGGTGAACTCGTCCGAATCACGACTAAATTTTCTTCATTTTTTCATTGATGAAACTGCAATTATTAAATATTTATAAATTCATTTGATGCACATGTTATTGTGCAGTATTAACAAAAGAACCATTCTATTTTCATTTAGAATTATCCACTTGGCAATAAATTCTAAAAATAGTATGAAATACATCATTTCTTTTAAAAAACTGGGGTGACCTAATAATTATGGCCGATAGCATATATATATATATATATATATATATATATATATATATATATATATATAATCTACAGGGTGCGATTGGTAAATTGTCGCTGTTTGCCTTGTAAAATTTTGCATAGTAATAATAACAAAAGAACCATTCTATTTTCATTTAGAATTATCCACTTGGCAATAAATACTAAAAAATAGTATGAAATACATCATTTCTTTTTAAAAAGTGGGTGGCCTAATAATTACGGCCTAGTAGTGTATGTCTTACTGGTTTTATTGCTTTACTTCAAAGGAAAAGATTTTTTAAAAATATCAGTGCTCTTGTAGCATCACTCTCAATACACTGACGAAACAGAATAATTGAAAATAAAAGAATGAAAACATGTATTTCACTCTAATAGATTTTACATGCCGCTCCGTCACACAAGAAATTATATGAAGATATAAATAATACTTTGTCCCATACAGAGAAATTTTAACATATGCATGCAACAGAAAAGCGAAGCGAGATGGTCTTAATTGTAACATTTCCTGAATTGAAAAGGAGCCGGCCGGTGGTGTCCTTTATGTACCTGGTGAGACCATATGGTTATCTCTACTCTCTTATCTACCGTGTTCAGCCATGTGTAGGATGAAATGGGTAAATTATCTCTATTTCATATTTTTCATTTCACGCATGTATGTTTTTTTTTTGTCAACAACACAGTATAGTAGGGTCAGTTGGGCATCGTCTGTGAGTAAAAGGACATAGCATTCCTCCAGAAATTTGGAAACGGGATCTTGTACTGCTTAGCATTCGTACCGGAAGCTCCCATACGATAATTTCCGAATGTTTGGATGGAAGGCTGGGACAGTACAGAGGATTCTGAAAGAATTGGATAAGTCTAATGGCGATTTTGTGTGGGGTGCAGTTGAACGTGAGATCAACAAAATTCTTTCTAAGATTATGTTAGCATTCGCCAACTTAAACAAGGAGACCGTCCAGAAGAGTTGCAGGAGTCTCCAAAGTCTTATGGAAGCTGTGGTTGAAGCCAATGACGATTTTATTGAATAAATTTATTCATTAGTATTTCAAGATATTTTTGTGTAATTTAGGTAAACATGTTTCTCTTTTCCAATCTTTTCACTCTTACGTAGCCCCCTGCGCATCAGTGGCGTTTTCACCTTGCTTGGGGTGATATGATTAAAAAAAAAAAGACTTGTATTACTAAACCATTATTATCGCAAAAAAAAAAAAACAATTCTTACAATTTAAAATATTTTCTGGGTTTAACTAGCAAGTAAAGGGTTGGTAAGCTGTAAAAAACAAATCCATCAATATTCTCTGTAAATAACTTTATTGCAGTCTGCTTTTGCTATAAATGAAAAAGTTAAATATTTACTTAATTTGATGTTTACAAAAAATAAGTTGGGATAGATAAAGTAAACCTTAAGATAAGTTCTCAAATAAGTCTAAGAATGACCGTCTATTACCCTCCTCCTGACATCCCCTATAACCTGTCATTCTTTCTCATCACTTAAACCTTAAGATAAGTTCACAAATAAGTCTGAGAAGGACCGTCTATTACCCTCCTCCTGACATCCCCTATAACCTGTCATTCTTTCTCATCACTTTCCCATATGTAATCCCCTGCGCAACAGTGGCAGTATAATGCCTTGCTTGGGGTGAAATGATTATAAAAAAAAAAAAAAAGAGATGCCAGTGTTGTTTTAATCTTTGCACAATTTAGACGACAATTCATTCATCGCAGACTGTATTGTGTACATAGCAAATGGGGTTCTTCACCCTAGTAACTGACGGCTGGTAGTTGACCCTCGTGAATTCATCTAACCCAAACGGTCATAGTTGTCCTTTGCATCACCAGACTTCAAGGGAAATTATCACTTAGGATTTTTCAACTGTCATTTAAAAAAAGGAGGGGATTATAGAACGCTTTTTTATATAATTCTTAATTTCGCAAGGTATGTAGGTTGTGGTGCAATAGATATCGACTCGGAATGAGAAATCGGAGAGCGTAGTTCGAATCCCAGTTGGATTCTTTAAAAAATATACGAATACATCCCATCTCCTCTTCTATGGGTTAAATAGCAGAACAGACTGGAGTTTTTAGCCTGTGTTAGCAGAAAGAAACCGCAATCTACTCAGACTGCAGAAAAATCTGCCTAGTGAGTCATGAATCGAATGAGAAGCCAAAATGTTTATCAAGTATGGCGTGTAATAGACTGACTGAATTTATAAGAATTATTTAGGAGTGTCCATTTGACACTCCCAAACAATTTTTCCTTGTTATTATCGCGCTTCACTACATATTAATTTCTTTCTTGTATTCCAACTTGAAATATCCATTTCAAATTACTGTTCAATTTTCTCTTGATTTCGGCTAATGTAATACAGAAACATTTCCTTCAAATTAAAACAAATCTCCCTTGTATAGCTTGAATAGGCGGGGAAGTAGATAAAATTATAATCGAAAAGAAAATAGTGTAAATCGTATTAAGCGTTCAGTTTCTCGATCAACCCTGAAAATATATTGTTGATAAATATTTGGATTATGAATGGCCAATGGCGTCATATGAAATTGACACGTACTCCGAAAGTTTCGGATTCAACAATTGGCTATCATTACATTGATGGCCCAGTTTAAATCACGGGTATTTTTTTTTTTAATGTAAGAATGGGAAAAAAAAAGCTGTCAGAGGGTTTTTTCTATAATACTATGGAGTCCTTAAATATAATACACTATTTAACTTCGAAGACTCAGCCTAGATTTTCAAATGTTGCAGTATGACATAGATGGTTATCCCTAATCCAAAGTGGAATATATCGCTTATCCTTACACTACAATCAGTAACTTTTTTCTTTGCCCCGATTGGTGTGCAGGGCAGCGTTTTTGCTGTTTCCGTAACAAACTGTTTTTATAAGGCAGGGTTGTTAGACCCTGTGTCTAACCCCCAAACCTGGAGGAAGGTGATTTTCTAAGCGTAGCTTAGACGTAACACACGGCCGAAAGTAGGGGGTACTCAGTGAGGATCGAACTCCCTACTCAGACATAATGATTCTAGCAAGACGAGCTTGCTAACCATTACACCACGTCGAGGTGCCCATACAATCGCTAAGAGGTACGCCTAATAAAACCAGATTCAGTCGGACATGTAAATGAATGAATGGTAAAACTTTTATGGAAGAAAAAGGATATTTTTGATTGAAAGGCTGCGAACTTATGATGATTTACAATCACTTTTTCCGTAATAGTTCATCCTTTACGAATGAAAACTTCTCGTCAAAAATGGCGGCAAAATGTTTAAGAGGATGTTATCCCTCTTGAGCGTGATAGGATAGAATACACATATATAAAAGTTCAGTAGTTTATAAATTCAAATGCCGATGCATTGCGGTGTATATAGAACGTAATAATCTGAGGTTAGAAGTACGAGTAGTGCAGCACGTCCCCGACAATTAGTGCAGCACGTCCCCGTCCGAGTAGTCCAAGCCTTTTTATGAGAACGATTCAAGCTTTCCATGACTCGGCCATTGGACAACATCTGCTCGACAATTATGACCGTGCTAACCGGTATGAAGACACATGGTTCTCTATTCTGCACAGTGCTAGATCATCATATCATCTATGTATTCTTGAGGTTGCGTAGTCAAAATACACCGGCACAATTTGTACAGGCGAAAGGAGAATTTCATTTGCTCCTTACGTTTACTGGAGGGCGTGTAAGTTCTCTATTTTCTTTTTTACTACTCTTGTGGAACACCCCAACTTACATTTTAATTTTTAATTTTTTTATTAAAATTTGTTTTTAATCGAGTTCTCCCGTCCTTTCTATAACGTCAAATTTATGCGTGCTGATAATTATTTAAAACTTTCACTTTTGATAATGTGTTGGCCGAATGGGTCCTAGTTAAGTGTTAATTATATGACGCCTACTCAAATATATCAAATCAAATTATATATATATATATATATATATATATATATATATATATATATATAATTTATTCATAAATTATAACATGGATATGTTACAATGTCACTACAAAAGTAGTCATTTTGTTTCAACACTTTTCTGTTTTTCTGTCACTTGACAAGACACAAAAGTGTTGAAACAAAATGGCTACTTTTGTAGTGATATTGTAATATATCCATGTTATAATTTATGAATAAATAATATTATTAGCTCTACTTTTGTATTGAGCACTTTTTTAAAAATAGTGTTTCTTTGGACAAGGAATATTATTCCAACAATACTTATATATATATATATATATATATATATATATATATATATATATATATACATTTTAAAACAGTCTTTTATTCATAGAAATGCATAGCATTCGCCCATCAAAATCATTTACCTGTTCTTCTATTATAACCTTACAACAGATACCTGGCCCAGCTTTCCACAGGCCAACCATTGCGCCTCGATTCTCATTGCGTCTCGATTCTCATTGTCGAAAAAACAAATAACAAGTTGAGAAATGATAACACGAACCCAGTTTCCAAAATGAATCCGGAATAAAAAATATATTTTGCTTACTCGTTTTGAATGAGTATGTAGGTAACGCTATATGATGTACGTAGGTGACGCAGGTAGAGGGGATTATAAGATGTAGGTAGGTGACACTATGAGATGTAGGAAGGTAACTTTTATATCGCGAGTACGATATAACAACAAGGTAAATTCCTTTACAAAACCTCGTTATTGCTCACATGCTCGGTCCACGATATCCGCAGCATCCTTCTGTAGAACAACATTTCTACTGCTTCTAGTTTTTCATTCGTTCTTGTTGATATTGCCCAACATATTGAAGAACTGACATCACATAGAAATATAGTACTCTCTTCTTTGTTTCTAGTGAAAGTTTTCTGTCTCTTAATACTTTACTCAGTTTCTGGAACGCTTCCTTCGCCATGCCAATTCGTTTTCGGATCCCTGTGTCGCATTTTCCGTCTTTTCTGTTAGCACACTTCCCAGGTATTTAAATTATTGTACCTGGCTGATCTTAGTATCCCCCACTTGTATTTTGGCATTTTGGGCGGCTCTTTTTGCTGATGACCACGCATTCGGTTTTCTTGCAGTTTATTTGAAGTCCTTTTTTGTCACTCTCTTCAGCTACCTTCTGTAGGAGGTCTTGTAGTTTCCTTTCCGTGTTTGCAATCAGCACTGTATCATTTGTATACTTTATGTTATTTAAATTGTGGCCTCCGCTGATAAATCCTGGCATAACATCTAGGGTCCAGAATAAAACACCGACATCCGCCTTGTTGTTGCTTGACCTCAGAACTCAATCCTTTTTTCTGATACCCTTCGGTCTAGTTGGGGTCGTTTAAAAGGCCCCATCTGTCTATAATACAGAAACATTTGAGATTAAAATAAAATCATACGTACCTCTTCTATGTAAGTGTTGCAATCACAGTCTTACAATTTTGAACTCACTAAATAATTAAAATATGTATTGCGTCGTAAAAGAATGACCCCAGATTTAATTCTGTTAATTTTTCAAGAGATTTTCGATAACTGGAAATTGTTGGGACCCCCGATTAGATAATTGTTTGAAGAATACGAAACATGTGGGAAAACTTCCCATACCTGATCTATGAAGGTTTGCTGCGTAGTATTTGTAATATGAGGAAGATCGCAGGAACGCTATAATATCTTCAGTCAACTGTCATACCTAAAAAGCGATATTGTACTTGCTACAAGACATGCGCGAAACGAGATGGCCAAACAATAGAGACTTCATCAGTGACGACTACAGAATTACAGTGAAACCTGTTGTATGCAGATCATTTTTATAGCACTACCTAAGAAGCCAGGTGCAAAGGGATGTGAACTCCACCGAACAAGAAGTTTAATGAGCCACATAACGAAACTCATCATCCGGATTCTGATGAAGAGAGCGCGCAACAGAATCGGCCCAGAGATAAGACAAGAACAGTGTGGCTACGTTAAAGATATCAGAACGAGGAATGCGATATTCTTGTTCAGAATGCTATCTGAAAAATGCCGAAAGACCTCTATCTGTGCTTTATAGACTACGTAAAGGCGTTTGACAAAATACGCCACAAAGACTTGATAAATGTGCTCGACAACCTCGACATTTTCGGAAAAGATATTAGGATAATCAAGAATCTATATTGGCAGCAAAGCGCTTGCGTACGGAGAGGAGGTCAATTCAGGAGGTATACAAAAATAGAAAGGGGCGTGAGACAAGGATGTGTATTTATTTTTCTTTTTTTAACCGATTTATTCAGTTTATACAGCGAAACAATTCTGAGAGAAATAAAATCATTGTCAGGATTCGTCATTATTCGCCACAATCTCAACAATCAAAAAGTATTTATAAATGGAACATTGTGTGTGTGTGTGTGTGTGTGTCCGTTACCTATAGACTCCGAAACGGCTGAACCAATTTTCATGAAAATTTACACAGTTGTACTATAAGCCTCTGCGAGTGTTCTTAGCTAGGTTTTGTGTCGAGGTACTCCCGATAAATATCGAAAATCGATAATCGAACAAATCGGGTTATAGACGGAGTAGTCCGATTTTAATCAAATTCGATACACTCATAAACAAAGACATAAGAAACAATATTCAAAAGTTTCAAGGTTGCAGTTCTTACAATAGTGCAGAAAATCGATAATATATATATAAAAGGCAAGATGTTTGTGTGTGTGTGTGTTTATCTGCCTGTATGTCTGTTTTTTTTTGTTTTGTTTTTTTTTAATTGTTTGTTTTTTTTCAGCCCTTTTATTTTAGATTTTTGCTTCGGGTTTGGCTCTAAGTAGGTATAATTGTAGTTCTTAATCAGCCATGATACCATTTACGCAGAGGACTCTTTTAGCCTTCAAAATTCAGTTTACGACGAAAAAAACTTATTTGATATTGATACCGGGAAATGAAAATTTGACTTACATCCATTCATTTTTCTTTCAGTCTACGGTTTCACTTTAACTGGAAACAACTATTGCTTGTTAGTCTTTCGTGTCAACGTCCAAAGAGTCTGAGCTCCAGGACAATGGATTAGTTTTAAAGCTTTCATGACACCCGAGCAACGCCGGGCTATACTGCTAGTATATATATATATATATATATATATATATATATATCGAGGCAGCAAGTAATTTTCTAAGCATATGCTGTTAAATATAAGAGACAATGAATGTCTATTATGTTTAATCATGAGCCGTTCTAAACGTCGTATTTTTGCTTTAATTTCAGTTGAAAATAAAGACAAAAATTCTCCAACATTTGGATAATTATTTATTGGTTTTCTTCGAAGTTTTCGGCTCACATGAGCCATCTTCAGAGAGGTTGTTTAAACTGAAATATTATAAAATCCACCATCATCGACGATTTTATTTTGTGTTGACATAAAACTCCGCTTGGCAACGACAATAGTTACCAAAAATAATAAACGCAGTTCTTAAGTTTGCGATGCGGTTTTATGACGTCACACCGCGGGATAGCGCGAAATGACAACAAAACCATGTAGTCAAATGCAATGTAATATGTTATTTCTTGTTTTAAAGTTGATTTTATTGAGCGTTGGTTGTTTCGATTTGATGTACATGGCCTCCAATATCTGTGTGTATGAGTAAGGATCACCGTATTGCTGACCAAAATCTGTCTGATATTACCTACACGTTTATGTTTTTCAGAGAAATGTTGCTTAATAGTACTCTGATCAGAAAGATGACATGTAAGTCTGCGGGAGAGCGTGGTTGTAGTAAAACCAATATATGTACTAGTTTTTTTATTAGTATCAGAGATGCAATCTCTGAATGGGCATGTAAATTGGTACACTACATTGGTTTTTTGTAGAGAATTTAGTTTAGTGCTTGTTGGGTAATTATAGACTATAAGCTCAATTGTTTTAAACTTTTTATAATATATAATGAGTTTAATTTGATTATTACTTTCCACTGGAAAGTAATAATCAAATTAATAATCAAATAATCAAAGTAACAATCAAATTAAACTCATTATTCAAAAATACGACGTTTAGAACGGCTCATGATTAAACATAATAGACATTCATTGTCTCTTATATTTAACAGCATATGTTTAGAATATATATATATATATATATATATATATATATATATATATATATATAATAGGTGCGATTGGTAAATTGTTGCAATTATTTTATTATTTCAAATACTCATTCGGCTGAGTCTGAGCTCCAGGACCATGGATTAGTTTTAAAGCTTTCATTACACCCAAGCAACGCCGGGTTATACTGCTAGTATAAGATACACCGATGATACTGTGCTGGTAGCAGACACGGAAAGAAGGAAGCAGGAGAAAACGAGAAGAAAAACTAAGAAAACTGGATCTATGGTCATCAGAAAAAGAGGACCTTAAATGACCAACTACAAGTCGGAGAAACTTAAATAAATAAAAGTAAAGAAATGTAAATACCTGCTCTGACAGAAGATGGGAAGTCCGACGTTGAGATGCAACGACACATTGGCACGACTAAGGACGCATTTTGAAAAGCTAACCAGATTACTTAGAGACAGGAAAATCTCATCGGAAACAAAGAAAAGGGCGTTGGATTGCTATGTGATATCTGTCCTTCTGTATGAAAGTGAATGCTGGACGATCTCATCAAGGATGGAGGAGAGGCTTGAGGCAGCAGAAATGTGGATTTACTGAAGGATGCTGAGGATGCCATGGATTGAGCACGTGAGCAACGATGAGATGTTAGAGAGAGAATGCAAAAGAGAAGAAAAATCATATTCAACATCAGGAAGAGACAGATGAGGTTCCTGGTACACGTAATGAGGAAGCAGGACCTGGAGAATTTAATACCCAGGGGGCGAATAGAAGGAAAGAGAGACAGGGAAAAGCATCGCGAGACATACTTGATAGGCTTCAGCAAATGGATGGCGGAGCAGGGTTTGGGAGAGGTACAAAAGTGTAAAAAGACATACGCAAGAGGAATTCCATGATCGCTTACGTCCTGAAGTTACACGGCACATGAAGAAGAAGAACTGCTCACTGTCATGCACTTTTTGAACTCCTTAACTGTGTTTTTCCAAGGGTATCCTCAGTATCCTTCTGTAGATCCACATTTCAGTTTTCACAAGTATTTTTCTGAGATTATCAAATATTCAGTACCACAGTGGAAGACTGATATTGCATTTGAGTTTAGTGGTGTTTTATTTGTTTCTAACCATTTTTCCTTTTTTTAATCCTTTGCTTAAATTTTGCAAGGCATCTTAGATTTCGCAAAGCATCTTTCGTTATTCCAATCCGCCTTCAGATTTCGGTGTCACATTTTCCGTCGTCTATTTTAAAACTCGACCCGGATATTTGAATTTTCGTACTTGCTTAATCTTGGGCATCTGAAATTGCTAGTTCGTATAATCCCGTTTGTGGAACTCCCTTCCATTTGCCTCATTCTCTGATAATTATTATCTTCAAATATTTTAAATGCAACGTCAATCACCATCCATATTTATGCTTTTCTCGACATCTCCTGGAAACAGTCTTTTCATTCACTGTAACACCTTGCGCACTAGTGGCGGTCCCGCCTTACATGGGGTGAAATGGTTAACACACATAAACACACACATTTTCGATCCCGGTTGGAAGCAATCGGATATCTTGTCACACTGATGAGCTGTCTTGTATGTGGATGACTATATATATATATATATATATATATTTATATATATATATCTTGTATGTGGATGACTATATATATATATAGTCATCCACAGACAGATCTGTTTCGCTGTATCACAGCTCATCAGTACGGTTAGACCCCGATTGCTTTTAACCCAGGATTGAAACCCGACCGAATTGGCGTCAGACGGCGATTCTACCTCTGGGCTATGGGCGCGCAGTAGAAGAAAGCAAAATTTTAGCGTGTATATTATCATTATACACTCACACCCACATATAAATATATACACACACACGCACACACACATATATATATACACACATATATATATATACACATGCATATATATATATATATATATATACACTTAAACTCACATATACATATATACACAAACATATATATCAGTATTTATATATATACATACACACATATACACACACACATATATATACACACACATATATATATATACACACATATATATACACATGTATATATAATCACACATATATATATATACATATATGCATACACACACACACACACACACATATATATACACACACACTCATATATATATATATATATATATATATATATATATATATATATAAGCATTCACGCCCGCACATATATGTTAATATATATAAACACGTACACTGACATTCTCTCTCGCACACGCACACATATAATCACACATATATATACAAACACACATATATAAAATCACACACCCACACAGACACACACATACACACGCAAACACCCCCCCACACACACACATATATATATATATGTATATGAGTGAATCTGAGTAAATCAGTGAGCATTTCTGTGTCAAGCTCTTTAGCAGAAGAAAACATTTGGTCCAGGATAAGACAGAAATTCTTTGATGTTGCCAATTACGTGTCGACTGTCGAAGATTTACCCACATCTCTTTTACATTCTCTATTTCCGTTTTTACAACTAATGATCGACAACTTTGCTTATTACCGGTAATAGGACTGTTCTAAAGTTGGCTTCCTCGGCATTAAATTCGTTATCACAACCGACACTTCTGTATACACAACCTACAGGGCATGATGGGTAAAAATGTCAATAATTTATAGTTTTAATTTCACACATTTGCCTTTTTTTTTTTTTGATCTTGTCGATGGCACAGTATAGTAGGGTCTGTTGGGCACCGGCTGTGAGAAGAGAAGCTCCATGACACAATTCACTCCGACAGAAATATTTTTTTTCAATCGTATCACTCCGAGCAAGGCGGTAATGCCACTGATGTGCAGGGGGGCTACATAAGAGTAAAAAGATTAAGTAGAAGAGAGTGAAGAGGAAGACGAACCAGTTAGAAAGGAGCAAGAGAAGGATGGGAATACAGGTGTGATGACAGTTGCAAAGGTGGAGAGAAAGGAAAAGATATACGGGGTGGTCAAAGAACTAGAGTCAAGTGGTTAATAGATGGGTATTGACATTGCATTTAAATTCCTGGAGGTTGTAGCCGTCAGGAAAGAAAAAATATGGAAGCGAGTTCCACAGTGCAAAACTATGCAAAATGCGATATGGTCTTAATTGAAATTGGCCGGCCTGTGATGTTTTTATGTACCTGAGACTATATGGTTTTCTTTGCTTTCTTAACTGCCGTGGGAAGCCATGTAACAAGTGCGATGGTTAAATTATCGCCATTTCATTTTTTTTTGCTTACATTTCCCGCATGCACGCTATTTGTTTCTCATTTTGTAAACTGCACTGTGTATTAGAATCAGTTGTTCGCCGTCCGTGAGAATAAGTACGGTGCTTTATGAAGCAATTCTTTCCACTAGAATTTTGGAAACGGCATACTGTACTTCTTGGCATTCGTACCGGAATCTACAGTATAAACATTTCAAAGTATCTAGGTGTCAATCTGAGAACAGTGCAGAGGATTTCAAAAGAGTTGGATGATATATCCAGTCAACATCAATGGTGCTCGTAGTGATCACTAGTAATTACGACGTTATACTTCCTTTCATCTTCTCACAGGGCCTCAGAATCCACACAGAGGCCATCATCAAGTGCCTTGAGGAGTTAGTACTGCCCTGGGCGATTGCTGAAAGTATATATCTGGCAACAGGACTGTGTACCATGCCACACAAACAGGAGATCCCAGTAATGGCTGTCAGGCAATTTGCGCGACCACATTACCCCTTACATCTGGTCACTTTACTCTCCAGACGGCAACCCCGTTGATTATTACGCGTTGGCCGCAGTTGAGCAACAGACCGACAAAACTCCTTTTAACACCGAAGATTAACTTAATACAACGATTATAGCGGCATTAAGCAAGGAAACAGCCCAGAAGAGATGCAATAGATTCCGAAATTGTCGAGAGTCCGTGCTTGGAGCGAATCGCGATTTTATAGAATAAATTTACTCTTTAGTATTTCAAAATCTTTTTTGTAATTTTGGTAAATATATCTGTTAAAATGTGTTATAAGTATTGTTTTAATTTAGGTGAAACGTAGGTATGTTGTCTGGCTCTCTAGGTATTCTTTACTTATTCCGCTCTACCTAAGTATTGAGCACTTTTTTGTTAGTTGATTGCTCGTGTCAGGGTTTTTTCTTTGGGCTACGTGCTGACTCTTTTGACTGATGTTCATGTAATTAGCTCTTTCTTTCTTCAAACCATTTCCCCTTCTTCGTAGATACGAGGAAGTTTTTTCGACACGAGTATAGTTATTATCTCTTTTATATATATATATATATATATATATATATAGAGAGAGAGAGAGAGAGAGAGAGAGAGGGAGAATAAAAAGTGCGAGAAGCCGTGTTTTGTTTAAATTGTAGATTTATTCCTGTTATTATTATTATTATTATTATTATTATTATTATTATTATTATTATTTATATTACTGCCTTCTTGTATGATACATTAAGTGTACATAATGGTATTTGTGATGACGTGTTTCGAGTATAAAGTTGACTCTCTTCAGGCGAATAAACTTGTTACTTCACGTATCACCCTTTACTCCCCAGACGGCAACCCTCTTGATTATTATGCTTGGGCCACCGTTGAGTGAGAGACCGACAAAACTTCTTTTAACACCAAAGATTAACTGAATGCAAAGATTATAGCAGCATTAAGTAAGGAAACCGAGCAGAAGAGACGCAATAGGTTCCGAAATTGTTTGGAGGCCTTACTCGGAGCGAAACGCGATTTGATGGAATAAATTTACTCTTTAGTATTTCAAGATGTTTTTTTGTGTAATTTTGGTAAATATATCTGTTAAAATGAGATGTCAGTGTTATTTTCATTTTTGTGTCATTGAGACGACATTTTATCCATCGCAACCTTTATAGATATAGACATTGAGGACATAGGGATCAGTACTGCATGGTTTAAGCCGATGGTGATTTTTATTGAATAAATTTACTTTTTAGTATTTCAAGATATTTTTGTGTAATTTTGGTAAATATATCTGTTAAAATGAGATGTCAGTGTTATTTTCATTTTTGTATAATTTAGATGACCATTTATCCATCGCACCCTGCAGAGCATTTCTAGATATAGACATTGAGGACATAGGGATCAGTACTGCTTGGTTTAAGCCAATGGTGATTTTATTGAATAAATTTACTCTTTAGTATTTCAAGATGTTTTTTTGTGTAATTTTGGTAAATATATCTGTTAAAATATTACTTTTATTTTTGTGTAATTTAGACGACAATTTATCGCACACACCCTGTATATCTTTATACAGCGACTCTTATCCACATATATATTTAGGGTGTTTCTTCGGTCTGTCACTCGGGATATGTTAACAGACCCTCGTCGACATTTATTATTTCTGCCTTCAAACGACTTGTAACTGATGCTTTACCATAAAGACTGACTGTCAATGTGTCTCTTCAATGCACCATCGTCTTCCTCAGTATTCAAGGCAAACTTACAACTGTTTTGTTTGGATAGGGGAGGTCGATTTTTTTTATTGCACTCAATTTGAAAGTTTGTGTTTAACATGATAAATAATGACAAAAGAACACATTCATTGCCCAGTAGATATAGACGTTGGTTAGTTCCAGTGACCCAAAGAGTTGTGAGGTCATTACCAGGATACAGCAGTGGTGAACAAAATAGCCAGTCAGTAAAGTGGCATACGTGATACACGATTTAAGCGATCATGTCTCGAAAGAGACATGACTGAATGTTCAGAAGATTATCCCGCAGTAGGTCGACATTGCTTTCTGCGGTAGACTGGTTGCCAGCCAAGGCTATAGAACCCAATCTGTTCTATTATTTGACTCATAGGTAGAGGGGGAATAGATGTATTATATTATTAAGTAGTAATTAGTGGGGAATCAGTTTATTACTTCATAACAATATAAAACTCATCCCCCACTTTATGCCAATAGAAGCCTTAATCATGTTTTAACTATTATATTCAGTCAGTCATTTAAGTGCCATATGTGATACATGCTTTGGGCGATCATGTCCCGAAAGAGACATGACTGAATGTTCAGAAGATTATCCCGCAGTAGGTCGCCATTGCTTTCTGCAGTAGACTGGTTGCCAGCCAAGGCTATAGAACCCAATCTGTTCTATTATTTGACTCATAGGTAGAGGGGGAATAGATGTATTATATTATTAAGTAGTAATTAGTGGGGAATCAGTTTATTACTTCATAACAATATAAAACTCATCCCCCACTTTATGCTCAATAGAAGGCTTAATCTTGTTTTAACTATTGTATTCAGTCAATCAATTAAGTGCCATATGTGATACATGCTTTGGGCGATCATGTCCCGAAAGAGACATGACTGAATGTTCAGAAGATTATCCCGCAGTAGGTCGACATTGCTTTCTGCGGTAGACTGGTTGCCAGCCAAGGCTATAGAACCCAATCTGTTCTACTATTTGACTCATAGGTAGAGGGGGAATAGATGTATTATATTATTAAGTAGTAATTAGTGGGGAATCAGTTTATTACGTCATAACAATATAAAACTCATCCCCCACTTTATGCTCAATAGAAGGCTTAATCTTGTTTTAACTATTGTATTCAGTCAATCAATTAAGTGCCATATGTGATACATGCTTTGGGCGATCATGTCCCGAAAGAGACATGACTGAATGTTCAGAAGATTATCCCGCAGTAGGTCGACATTGCTTTCTGCGGTAGACTGGTTGCCAGCCAAGGCTATAGAACCCAATCTGTTCTATTATTTGACTCATAGGTAGAGGGGGAATAGATGTATTATATTATTAAGTAGTAATTAGTGGGGAATCAGTTTATTACTTCATAACAATATAAAACTCATCCCCCACTTTATGCTCAATAGAAGGCTTAATCTTGTTTTAACTATTGTATTCAGTCAATCAATTAAGTGCCATATGTGATCCACGCTTTGGGCGATCTTGTCTCTTTCAAGATATGACTGACTGGGTAGAAGATTATCCCGCAGTAGGTTGCCATTGATTTCTTCAGTAGACTGGTTGCCAGCCAACACTATAGAACCCAATCTGTCCTATTATTTAACCCATAACTGGAGGGAAGAGATGAATTAATACCTTTCCTAAGGGTATTTGTGCGTAAGTGAATGCAAGGAATTCAACTGAAATTCGAACTCGCTTCCCGTTTTGTCGTTCCGAGTCGATATCCACTGCACCACAACGCACATACGGTGAACAAATAACTTAGTTAAATTAAAGGGAGATAACTACATGGCTACCAGAAGTGGAATCGCACATGGAATGAGAATAATATACCCCAGAATTCGGTTCGAAAAATCCTAGCACCCGAATAAGTTTATTATTATTATTATTATTATTATTATTATTAGTGCATGGGGGAGAGGTACGCTAAGAAAAAAGCACTTGAGTACAAATATACGAAGCATGATATACCCATACAGTCACCCAGTATACCAAGCGTGAGTACTGCACACAACTGTGGGCGATATGCTGTTAGATTTTGATAAAAACGGCCTATGACCTCACAGATGAGGTTCCGTTACAAATGCTTTTGGGTCGGATAACCCGGACTATGTTCAGACAGTCTCCGATTAAGCGGGTCCCAAATTATCTACATGCGACTCTCAAATCGCCTTGTCTAACCCATCCTCTCAAATTCGACTCCATTAAGGGAGATGCAGAGCGCGTCGGCCCTTAGAAGACACGCCCATTTCTTTACGTTCAGACAACTGACAGCAAATGTGTGATACTGAACAGGATATGTATTGTCACCCACCTTAGGTCACCAAACAAGTTCATGTTAGTTCATCTAATCAATACAAATCACGAGCTATGATGTCCAGTACCTAAATTAGCATCCGAGTATCATATATATATATATATATATATATATATATATATATATATATATATAATGGCTTATGTGAGCCGAAAGCTTAGACCCGATAAAAAAATCAACAATTACTGTGATTTTTTGTTGTCTTTCAACGATATCACCATCAAGTATATCAGACGGTATGAACGGATCCTACAGGAAATTAATAGACAGAACTTGTCTATATTATTCAATGAAACCTGCATTAATATATATATATATATATATATATATATATAATAACAATAATAATAATAATAATAATAATATTAATAATTGTTATAATATATTTCAATCCGTCTCGAAAAACCGACCGAGTATAAACGCGGAGGAGGGAGAAAAGGGGAAATAAAAAAAGAAACAAACTAAGTACTTGAACATACGTCAAAATACTCGTTGAAAAGAAGAAAAAACCCGAGACAGGAACCCTAACACTACAGCGCTCAATACAATAGGAGAGTAAACAAATAAGAATAAATCTAACTTAGAGCCAACAGACCTAACTAGGTTGGCTCTAAGTTAGATTTATTCTTATATATATATATATATATATATATATATATATATATATATATATAAAGTTATAGTTTAGAACATGTAGAAATTATAATTTACTACAAAGTGTACATTTTATTTCGACATCGAAAAAAACAATGTCTCTTCAGGTAGTTAATAATGGTGCTAAATGTTATTTTTGAAAAAAAAATTTAAATCTCACTTCCCTTTTATTTTCAGAAAAAAATTTGTACGAGGTAAAGAGGAGAGAAAAGAAGGGAAAACAAGAAAAGGAAATCGAAAAAAAGGGGGAAACAAAAACGAAAGAGAGATAAAGAGGAAATAAAGAGAGTGATACAGAAAATAAAAAAGAACACAGGAAAAATAAAAAACTAGAAATAAAAACTAAAGAGAAAAACATGAGAGAAAGAAAGCGGTAAGAGGAGAGAGCCGATGATAATGGCTCAGAGAAAAATTGTTATCCAAATTTGATCTGCATTTGATCCTTAATTCATATATATATATATATGTATATATATATATATATATATATATATATATTGAGAGGAAAAATCAACACATAATTAAACGTTTATAAATCCAGAATTTATTTATAACCGTTTAATTTTGCGTTAAGTTTACTTCGCAATGTATTTGCTCTAGATAATATCCATTGAAGTCTCTGTTTTATCGAGTTGATATTGTATATTAATTAGATAAAATCTTTTGGGTTTTCCTCTCCGTTTTCACGGGTTGCCATTCTTTCCTATATATATATATATATATATATATAATGGAAGACTTTAAAAAACAGTAGCTACTCTAGCATCTACGCATCGTTCATTCAGTAATGAATTAGAACACTCTAACTACTGGTGTATGGTATATAACACACTAAAAGTCTGCTTCCTTCTACCGAGCGCCCATAACTCAAAGGCAGAATCGCCGACTGACGATTTCAATCCTAGGTAAAAGACAATCGGATGTCTAATCGGGTTATAGAAGGAGTGGTCTGATTTTAATCAAATTTGATACACTCATAGACAACGACATAAGAAACGATATTCAGAAGTTTCAAGGTTGCAGTTCTTACAATAGTGCAGAAAATTGATAATATATATATATAAAAGCAAGATGTTTGTGTGTGTGTGTCTGTTTATCTGTCTGTATGTCCTTTATACAAATCCACAATTCCACAATTTTTATCCGATTCTCGCCAAACTTCACAAAATATTCTTTAGGCTGAGTCTGAGCTCAGGACCATAGATTAGTTTTAAAGCTTTCATTGTACCCAAGCAACGCCGGGCTATACTGCTAGTTTAATTATATAATTATATTTTGCTCTATAATATTTATTGTATTGTATTGTTTTAAAAATAAAAGAAGTAAATGCCAGAGAACTCAAAATCGTAAAACCTGAGGTCCTCTTTACCTATATATATATATATATATATAGTTAAATATACATATATTACGAAAAGCCAAACTCACTAATTGGTTGAAACCAGTAAAGTGTCTTCTTCTTTAAATCAAACAAGTACGAGAATTTAAATCTTTGAGAAATGTACTAACAAGATGGAAAACATGCCTTCTAAATTTAAGCAAAGTATTAGAAACAAAGAAAATATTGTTTGGCTATTATGTATTAGGGCCTTGATTAAGTTCTCGCTGATTTTTCATGAAAAGTAATGTTTTATTTACAAAAGTTAGTAAGAAATATGTCACTGAAAGTATTGTCCATCGCTAGCCACTACTTTTTCCCATGTTTCTGGCATCATTTTTATTCTATATCGGAAAAACCACACGTCTTTTGAAGTTAACCATAAGTTGACCTTTTTTTTTTTTTTTTTGGCATCTTCATAAGAATGAAAGCGCTGCTCAGCCAGGCCATGTGCCATCAGGTGGGAACAGTCGTAATCGGACGAGGCAATGTCTGGTGAATACGGTGGGTCGGGCAGGAATTCCCATTCAAGCGTTTCTAAGTAGGTTTTCATCCATTTTTGCAACATATGTTCTAGTGTTGTCATGAAGTAAAATCAGTTTGTCGTGTCTCTGCTCGTATAGCAGCCGTTCTTTTTCCTTCAATGTTCGGTTCAAACGCATTATTTGTAGTCGATAGCGATCTCCGGTGATGGCTTCGGTCAGTTTGAGCAACTCATAAAAAAACTACACCCAGCTGATCCTACCAAATACAGAGAAGAAGCTTCGGAACATAGATATTCAGCCGATATTGATACATAGCTGGGCTTACCCTCCGATCTTCAACACCTTGGATTGTCGTAGTGTATCCACTTTTCATCGCCGGCCACGATTTTTCTTTTCTTTGGTTGAAGCAGTTGTTCACACGTAACAAGATGCCGTTCGGTGTCTTTCGGCTTCAGCTCTTACGGCATCCAATGTCCTTGCTTTAGAATCATTCCTAATGCTTTCAAATTTTTTTTTATAAGCGTTTCTCCCCGAGCAAGGCATTTCACTGCCACTACTGCGCAGGGGGTTACATAGAGTGGAGAAAGGATGGTTAAATATAGGAAATGTCAGAGGGTGGGTGATAGGCGGGTAAGGAAACGTTTCGAAATTGTTGTCCGAACAACTTCTAATGGTTCTGCAAGTTGAGCTTGTGCCTGACATGAGTCTTCATCAAGTAATGCCTTCAATTCTTCGTTTTCAAACATTTTCGGTGCGCCAGAACGTTCTTTATCTTCAGCATCAAAATCATTATTTTTGAAGCTTTTAACCAATTTCTGCATGTTGTTTCCGACAGAGCATAGTGGCCGTAATTGTCAACAAGAATTCGTTCTGCTTCAGTTTTAGATTTCTATTGAATAAAGAAGTGCAATAAAATTCTCTTCAAATACCCTTTTTTTCGGTACGAAATCCGAAGTTGTTTACACTTTTGCGAAATGACATAAACTGAATTCTAAGTTTGTTTATAGTACTTTTTTTTATATAGATGCGTTACTATCTGAAACTACATGTACGCAGTTCTGGGAATGTCATCTGAAAACAGCGAGAACTTATTCAAGGTCCTAATCCGTTTATATGGCAGTTATAGCTGAAGAACCTCACCAATGAAAACTTGTGACAACAGAAATCTGTTTCTTCAGAAGTGTGCTTAAAAGACCATGATCTGAACAAGTGAATATCGAGGAAGTGTTAAGAAAATTGAAAGCAAAAAGAATCAAGCACAGTTTAAATTTACAGAACACTTAATGAGGAAAGGCGGATTAGAGAATTTAACGATCTTGCGTAAATGAATAGTAGAATCAGGGAGGGTAGTTAAAAAGAGAAACTGATTTGGCGCGTCTTAGACCACTCGGCCACGAATAATCCTATAGTCTAAACGCTCCAGATCAATTGGTGTTTTTCCTTATGTTGATAGGGGCCGCAGGTTCGAATCCTGCCGAATGATACACATTTTCGTTACAAAATTTATCGTAAATAATCAGGCCGGTAGAAATAAATATACTGTTTGATTAAAAACAGAATATATACTCAAATACGAGTATCGATTAAAAATAATGTTCAAACAAATAACACACACACACACACACACACACACACACACACACACATATATATATATGAAATTATTTGTTTAACATTATTTTTAACATTTATATATATATGTGTGTGTGTGTGTGTGTGTGTGTGCGTGTGCGTGCGTGTGTGTGTGTGTGTGTGTGTGTGTGTGTGTGTGTGTGTGTGTGTGTGTGTAATATTCTGATGCCACCTTATGTACTGGGCGTCATAGCTCCTGATTTGTATTGATTGGATGGACTAATATGAACTTGTATGGTGACTTAAGGTGGGTAACAATATACATCCCGTTCAGTAGCACACATTTGCTGTCAGTTGCCTGAACGTAAAGGAAGCGACGTGTCTTTTAAGGGCTGAAGCCCTGTGCATCTCTCTTAATAGAGTCAAATTAATTATCTGGACTTAATGGAGTCCGGAGAATTTTTTTTCAAATTTGAGAGGATTGTTTAGACAAGACGATTTGAGAACTTCTTGGTGACTTAAGGTGGGAGAAGCATTACTTCGAACTACAAAGGACAAGAAGTCGTCCATAGCCATGATCACCCACGCCCTGAACAGACATAGCAAGAAGAAGAAGAAAAAGAGATTTGCTTTCTTTCGTGATTCTAGTTAGAATTCGGGCGAAAGCCCCTCGAAATATAACGTTGACGCCTTTCGCCTTTAGAATTGTTAACGTGTCTGATGAGAAAACCCCGTCTCCTGGCCTATAAATACAGACTAAACACTCATAGTAAAATAAAAAAAAAAAAGCATCAAGTATTCGGATATAATTACAAGAATAGACTTGGAACTGTCACTCAAATTTTTAGCAGCAACTCATGTCACGTGATATCTCACTTCTGCGTAACATTTTCGTTTATTCTGTTAAAGTTTATATACTTTTCAAGTGTTTTTTTTTTAATAATTCAAAAGCTGAGTGATGTCACTAAGCTTTATCAACCAATCAAAAACGATTGTTGAAAAGTGGAGTTGGCAAAACCCTAGTGTGGCTTGGATTCCGCCTAACTGACCCACTTTGCTGATGTCCGAATGAGTAACGATTCGTAGAAATTTGTCGGTATGCCCACTCTAAAGGAATGTGATAGAAAAGCAAACTTATAGTGGGAGTCTCGCGTTTTCTTTATGACCAGACAAAGCTTAATAAATAAAACAGATATTTTAAAAATCTCAAAAGAAATATCTGGTTGGAAAGAAAATTCTCGCGTTTCTTAAATAAATTTAATGTTTTGCAAACCGCATAAACTTTCCCTCCAAGATATTTAGACTGGAATGTGTGTGAGTTTTCTAAAATATCCGACAATTGTTCTTTCTGAAATTTACAATTTTTTTATAATCAAACAGTATATATATTTATTTCTACCGGTCTGATTATTTACGATAAATTTCTGTTACGAAAATGTGTGTCATAAACAAAATGTGATTATAAACAGAATATCTACTTAAATACGAGTATCGATCAAAAATAATGTTCAACCAAATAATTTCAAATTGTCGGTTGTTTATAACCATTTCGTTAATCTTCGTTAATTTCCGTCACATGTTTACATTTGTTGACATTACGATACATTTCAGTGCAGATATGGTTATTTAGGTGAATCGAAAATTGTGTTATATAGGCTTGATTTGACTTCGTTTACATTGTTGGTCATTCGTGGTCGAGAGGTCTAAGATGCGACAGATCAATTGGTGGCTTCCTCTATGTTGATTGAGGTCGCAGGTTCGAATCCTGCTGAATGACACACATTTTCGTAACAAAAATTTATCGTTAATAATCAGGCCAATAGAAATAAATATGTATAAACTGTTTGTTTATAAACAGAATATCTACTTAAATACGAGTATCAATCAAAAATGACGTTTCAAATTGTCGGTTGTTTATAACCATTTCGTTAATCTTCATCAGTATTTGTCTATAATTCTGAGATGAGATAGTATTTACACTATTCAGACTGTTGTCCTCATCTTCACTGTCATGTTTGCGACGTTTCGGCCGTTGTACGCTCTGGCCTTCTTCAAGTGCTAGGAATTTCAAATCTAACCTTTATTTCGATTCCTGTGGTATATAATTAGAGAGCTGAGTTATAGGGAGATAGCTACATGGCATCCGGAAATGGCATCGCACATGAAATAAGAATTCTATATCCCAGTGAGCGAAATAAAAGACTCAGTTCAAAATTTCTAGCACCTGAAGAAAGCCGGAGCGTACAACGGCCGAAACGTCGTAAGCATGGCAATAAAAATAAGTACAACACTGTAAATAATGTATTTCAAATAGCATTTCCTATCATTCAAAATAAAACTTTTTCACTCACCTGAGATCTAAGGCCAAAAATTTATGTAAATTCAGTCAGATAAGTGCCATAAGTGAAACACGATTGGATGATCACGTCTTCAATGAAACATGACTGGTCAGAAAATTATCCCGCAGTAGGTTGCCATTGCTTTCTCCGGTAGACTGGTTGCCAGCAAAGGTTATAGAACCCAATCTGTCCTGTTATTTAACCCATAACTGGAGGGAAAGACGGATTAATACCTTTCTCAAGTGAATGCAATGAATTCAACTGGAATTCGAACTCGGCTCCCCGATGTCTCGTTCCGAGCCGATATCCACTGCACCACAACGCACATCCACTCATAATTTATACAAATCTAATAATATATATTGTTGTGTCGTGGCTCGTACCATGTGACATTCGGTCGCCCGATTGTATAAAGGACAATGGGCGCTTAGCACAGGGAGTGTTGCCATTATCATGGACTTCGGGAAGTAACACCTACTACTGCGGAGACTGTAAATATTGTATATACATCTTGGTTGTACCACTCTGTTAATAAAGTAGTTTATCTACATGTCTCGGTGTATCTCTTCATTCCACGATACAACGCATATAATTCAAACAAATTACACGTACAAATCAAATCTACATACAAATCATGAAAATCAAATCTACATACAAATCATGAAAATCAAATCTACATACAAATCATGAAAATCAAATCTATATGCAAATCATGAAAATCAAATCTATATGCAAATCATGAAAATCAAATCTACATGCAAATCATGAAAATCAAATCTATATGCAAATCATACATATCACATACACATACAAACCATATAGACAATACATAAAAATCGCATCTTCATGCAAAT
>JBBBDQ010000341.1:1320000-1385000 GCA_037127315.1 Ascarosepion bandense | reverse complement strand
TTTCTGAGATGAGGAATTGGAACTATTTACACTATTTACATTGTTTGGACTGTTGTCCTCATCTTTATTGCCATATTCACAGTCTATATTTCTGAGATGAGGAATTGTAACTATTTACAATATTTAGATTGTTTCGACTGTTGTCCTCATCTTTATTGCCATATTCACAGTCTATATTTCTGAGATGAGGAATTGTAACTATTTACACTATTTACATTGTTTGGACTGTTGTCCTCATCTTTATTGCCATATTCACAGTCTATATTTCTGAGATGAGGAATTGTAACTATTTACAATATTTACATTGTTTAGACTGTTGTCCTCATCTTTATTGCCATATTCACATTCTATATTTCTGAGATGAGGAATTGGAACTATTTACACTATTTACATTGTTTGGACTGTTGTCCTCATCTTTATTGCCATATTCACAGTCTATATTTCTGAGATGAGGAATTGGAACTATTTACACTATTTACATTGTTTGAACTGTTGTCCTCATCTTTATTGCCATATTCACAGTCTCTATTTCTGAGATGAGGAATTGTAACTATTTACACTATTTACATTGTTTGGACTGTTGTCCTCATCTTTATTGCCATATTCACAGTCTCTATTTCTGAGATGAGGAATTGTAACTATTTACACTATTTACATTGTTTGGACTGTTGTCCTCATCTTTATTGCCATATTCACAGTCTATATTTCTGAGATGAGGAATCGGAACTATTTACACTATTTACATTGTTTGGACTGTTGTCCTCATCTTTATTGCCATATTCACAGTCTATATTTCTGAGATGAGGAATTGTAACTATTTACACTATTTACATTGTTTGGACTGTTGTCCTCATCTTTATTATATTCACATTTATTATTTCTGATAGGAATTGTAACTATTTACCACTATTTACATTGTTTGGACTGTTGTCCTCATCTTTTTGCCATATTCAGTCTATATTTCTAGATTTGAGGAATCGGAACTATTTACATATTTACATTGTTTGGACTGTTGTCCTCATCTTTATTGCCAGGATTGCTAATATTTCTGATTTGAGGAATTGTCTATTTACTATTTACATTGTTTGGACTGTTGTCCTCATCTTTATTGCCATATTCACAGTCTATATTTCTGAGATGAGGAATTCGGAACTATTTACACTATTTACATTGTTTGGACTGTTGTCCTCATCTTTATTGCCATATTCACAGTCTATATTTCTGAGATGAGGAATTGTAACTATTTACACTATTTACATTGTTTGGACTGTTGTCCTCATCTTTATTGCCATATTCACTGTCTATATTTCTGAGATGAGGAATTGTAACTATTTACACTATTTACATTGTTTGGACTGTTGTCCTCATCTTTATTGCCATATTCACAGTCTATATTTCTGAGATGAGGAATTGTAACTATTTACACTATTTACATTGTTTGGACTGTTGTCCTCATCTTTATTGCCATATTCACAGTCTATATTTCTGAGATGAGGAATTGTAACTATTTACACTATTTACATTGTTTGGACTGTTGTCCTCATCTTTATTACCATATTCTGATCTATATTTCTGAGATGAAGGTGGAACTATTTACTTTCTTCATTGTTTGAACTGTTGTCCTCATCTTTATTGCCATATTCACAGTCTATATTTCTGAGATGAAAATTGTAATAACTATTACACTATTTACATTGTTTGGACTGTTGTCCTCATCTTTATTACCATATTCACAGTCTCTATTTCTGAGATGAGGAATTGTAACTATTTACACTATTTACATTGTTTGGACTGTTGTCCTCATCTTTATTGCCATGTTCACAGTCTATATTTCTGAGATGAGGAATTGGAACTATTTACACTATTTACATTGTTTGAACTGTTGTCCTCATCTTTATTGCCATATTCACAGTCTATATTTCTGAGATAGAATTGTAACTATTTACACTATTTACATTGTTTGGACTGTTGTCCTCATCTTTATTGCCATGTTCACAGTCTATATTTCTGAGATGAGGAATTGGAACTATTTACACTATTTACATTGTTTGAACTGTTGTCCTCATCTTTGTTACCATATTCACAGTCTATATTCCTGAGATGAAAATTGTAACTATTTACTATTTACATTGTTTGGACTGTTGTCCTCATCTTTATTGCCATGTTCACAGTCTGTTTCTGAGATAAGGAATAGGAACTATTTACACTATTTACATTGTTTGAACTGTTGTCCTCATCTTTATTGCCATATTCCACAGTCTATATTTCTGAGATGAAGAATTGTAACTATTTACACTATTTACATTGTTTGAACTGTTGTCCTCATCTTTATTGCCATATTCTGATCTATATTCCTGAGATGAGGAATTACAACTATTTACACTATTTACATTGTTTGGACTGTTGTCCTCATCTTTATTGCCATATTCACAGTCTATATTCCTGAGATGAGGAATTGTAACTATTTACACTATTTACATTGTTTGGACTGTTGTCTCATCTTTATTACCATGTTCACAGTCTATATTTCTGAGATGAGGAATTGTAACTATTACACTATTTACATTGTTTGAACTGTTGTCCTCATCTTTATTGCCATATTCCCAGTCTATATTTCTGAGATGAGGAATTGTAACTATTTACACTATTTACATTGTTTGAACTGTTGTCCTCATCTTTATTGCCATATTCACAGTCTATATTTCTGAGATGAGGGTGTAACTATTTACTATTTACATTGTTTGAACTGTTGTCCTCATCTTTATTGCCATATTCCTGATCTATATTCCTGAGATGAGAATTGTAACTATTTACACTATTTACATTGTTTTTGGACTGTTTGTCCTCATCTTTATTGCCTATTCACAGTCAATATTTCAGAGATGAGGTGTAACTATTTACACTATTTACATTGTTTGGACTGTTGTCCTCATCTTTATTGCCATATTCACAGTCTATATTTCTGAGATGAGGAATTATATCAATTTACACTATTTACATTGTTTCGACTGTTGTCCTCATCTTTATTGCAATATTCACAGTCTCTATTTCTGAGATGAGGAATTGTAACTATTTACACTATTTACATTGTTTGGACTGTTGTCCTCATCTTTATTGCCATATTCACAGTCTATATTTCTGAGATGAGGAATTGTAACTATTTACACTATTTACATTGTTTAGACTGTTGTCCTCATCTTTATTGCCATATTCACAGTCTCTATTTCTGAGATGAGGAATTGTAACTATTTACACTATTTACATTCTTTAGACTGTTGTCCTCATCTTTATTGCCATATTCACAGTCTCTATTTCTGAGATGAGGAATTGTAACTATTTACACTATTTACATTGTTTGGACTGTTGTCCTCATCTTTATTGCCATATTCACAGTCTATATTTCTGAGATGAGGAATTGTAACTATTTACACTATTTACATTGTTTGGACTGTTGTCCTCATCTTTATTGCCATATTCACAGTCTATATTTCTGAGATGAGGAATTGTAACTATTTACACTATTTACATTCTTTAGACTGTTGTCCTCATCTTTATTGCCATATTCACAGTCTCTATTTCTGAGATGAGGAATTGTAACTATTTACACTATTTACATTGTTTGGACTGTTGTCCTCATCTTTATTGCCATATTCACAGTCTATATTTCTGAGATGAGGAATTGTAACTATTTACACTATTTACATTGTTTGGACTGTTGTCCTCATCTTTATTGCCATATTCACAGTCTATATTTCTGAGATGAGGAATTGGAACTATTTACACTATTTACATTGTTTGGACTGTTGTCCTCATCTTTATTGCCATATTCACAGTCTATATTTCTGACATGAGGAATTGGAACTATTTACACTATTTACATTGTTTGGACTGTTGTCCTCATCTTTATTGCCATATTCACAGTCTATATTTCTGAGATGAGGAATTGGAACTATTTACACTATTTACATTGTTTGGACTGTTGTCCTCATCTTTATTGCCATATTCACAGTCTATATTTCTGACATGAGGAATTGGAACTATTTACACTATTTACATTGTTTGGACTGTTGTCCTCATCTTTATTGCGATATTCACAGTCTATATTTCTGAGATGAGGTGTAACTACTTAAAATATTTACATTGTTTGGACTGTTGTCCTCATCTTTATTGCCATATTCCCAGTCTATATTTCTGAGATGAGGAATCGGAACTATTTACACTATTTACATTGTTTGGACTGTTGTCCTCATCTTTATTGCCATATTCACAGTCTATATTTCTGAGATGAGGAATTGTAACTATTACCACTATTTACATTGTTTGGACTGTTGTCTCATCTTTATTGCCATATTCACAGTCTATATTTTCTGAGATGAGGAATTGGAACTATTTACACTATTTACATTGTTTGAACTGTTGTCCTCATCTTTATTTGCCATATTCACAGTCTATATTTCTGAGATGAGGAATTGTAACTATTTACACTATTTACATTGTTTGGACTGTTGTCCTCATCTTTATTGCTGTATTCACAGTCTCTATTTCTGAGATGAGGAATTGTAACTATTTACACTATTTACATTGTTTGGACTGTTGTCCTCATCTTTATTGCCATGTTCACAGTCTATATTTCTGAGACCAGAAATTGGAACTATTTACACTATTTACATTGTTTGAACTGTTGTCCTCATCTTTATTGCCATATTCACAGTCTATATTTCTGAGATGAGGAATTGTAACTATTTACACTATTTACATTGGTTGGACTGTTGTCCTCATCTTTATTGCCATGTTCACAGTCTATATTTCTGAGATAAGGGAATTGGAACTATTTACACTATTTACATTGTTTGAACTGTTGTCCTCATCTTTATTGCCATATTCACAGTCTATATTCCTGAGATGAGGAATTGTAACTATTTACACTATTTACATTGTTTGGACTGTTGTCACCATCTTTATTGCCATGTTCACAGTCTATATTTCTGAGATGAGAATTGGAACTATTTACACTATTTACATTGTTTGAACTGTTGTCCTCATCTTTATTGCCATATTCACAGTCTATATTTCTGAGATGAGGAATTGTAACTATTTACACTATTTACATTGTTTGAACTGTTGTCCTCATCTTTATTGCACCATATTCACAGTCTATATTCCTGAGATGAGGAATTGTAACTATTACACTATTTACATTGTTTGGACTGTTGTCCTCATCTTTATTGCCATGTTCACAGTCTATATTTCTGAGATGAGGAATTGGAACTATTTACACTATTTACATTGTTTGAACTGTTGTCCTCATCTTTTGTTACCCATATTCACAGTCTATATTTCTGAGATGAGGAATTGCTTAACTATTTACACTATTTACATTGTTTGGACTGTTGTCCTCATCTTTATTGCCATGTTCACAGTCTATATTTCTGAGATGAGGAATTGGAACTATTTACACTATTTACATTGTTTGAACTGTTGTCCTCATCTTTATTGCCATATTCTGATCTATATTCCTGAAGTAGGGGTGTAACTATTTTCTTCCATTGTTTGGACTGTTGTCCTCATCTTTATTGCCATGTTCACAGTCTATATTTCTGAGATGGGGAATTGTAACTATTTACACTATTTACATTGTTTGAACTGTTGTCCTCGTCTTTATTGCCATATTCACAGTCTATATTTCTGAGATGAGGAATTGTAACTATTTACACTATTTACATTGTTTGAACTGTTGTCCTCATCTTTATTGCCATATTCACAGTCTATATTTCTGAGATGAGGAATTGTAACTATTTACACTATTTACATTGTTTGAACTGTTGTCCTCATCTTTATTGCCATATTCACAGTCTATATTTCTGAGATGAGGAATTGTAACTATTTACACTATTTACATTGTTTGAACTGTTGTCCTCATCTTTATTGCCATATTCACAGTCTATATTCCTGAGATGAGGAATTGTAACTATTTACACTATTTACATTGTTTGGACTGTTGTCCTCATCTTTATTGCCATATTCACAGTCAATATTTCAGAGATGAGGAATTGTAACTAATTTACACTATTTACATTGTTTGGACTGTTGTCCTCATCTTTATTGCCATATTCACAGTCTATATTTCTGAGATGAGGAATTATATCAATTTACACTATTTACATTGTTTCGACTGTTGTCCTCATCTTTATTGCCATATTCACAGTCTCTATTTCTGAGATGAGGAATTGTAACTATTTACACTATTTACATTGTTTGGACTGTTGTCCTCATCTTTATTGCCATATTCACAGTCTATATTTCTGAGATGAGGAATTGTAACTATTTACACTATTTACATTGTTTAGACTGTTGTCCTCATCTTTATTGCCATATTCACAGTCTCTATTTCTGAGATGAGGAATTGTAACTATTTACACTATTTACATTGTTTGGACTGTTCTCCTCATCTCTATTGCCATATTCACAGTCTATATTTCTGAGATGAGGAATTGTAACTATTTACACTATTTACATTCTTTAGACTGTTGTCCTCATCTTTATTGCCATATTCACAGTCTCTATTTCTGAGATGAGGAATTGTAACTATTTACACTATTTACATTGTTTGGACTGTTGTCCTCATCTTTATTGCCAGATTCACAGTCTATATTTCTGAGATGAGGAATTGTAACTATTTACACTATTTACATTGTTTAGACTGTTGTCCTCATCTTTATTGCCATATTCACAGTCTATATTCTGAGATGAGGAATTGTAACTATTTACACTATTTACATTGTTTGGACTGTTGTCCTCATCTTTATTACTTATATTCTGATCTATATTTCTGAGATGAGGAATTGTAACTATTTACACTATTTACATTGTTTGAGCTGTTGTCCTCTGTTCACAGTCTCTATTTCTGAGATGAGAATTTAGCAACTATTTACACTATTTACATTGTTTAGACTGTTGTCCTCATCTTTATTGCCATATTCACAGTCTCTATTTCTGAGATGAGGAATTGTAACTATTTACACTATTTACATTGTTTGGGACTGTTGTCCTCATCTTTATTACTGAATTCACAGTCTATATTTCTGAGATGAGGAATTGTAACTATTTACACTATTTTACATTGTTTAGACTGTTGTCCTCATCTTTATTGCCATATTCACAGTCTCTATTTCTGAGATGAGGAATTGTAACTATTTACACTATTTACATTGTTTAGACTGTTGTCCTCATCTTTATTGCCATATTCACAGTCTATATTTCTGAGATGAGGTATGACTATTTACACTATTTACATTGTTTAGACTGTTGTCCTCATCTTTATTGCCATATTCACAGTCTATATTTCTGAGATGAGGAATTGTAACTATTTACACTATTTACATTGTTTAGACTGTTGTCCTCATCTTTATTGCCATATTCACAGTCTCTATTTCTGAGATGAGGAATTGTAACTATTTACACTATTTACATTGTTTAGACTGTTGTCCTCATCTTTATTGCCATATTCACAGTCTCTATTTCTGAGATGAGGAATTGTAACTATTTACACTATTTACATTGTTTGGACTGTTGTCCTCATCTTTATTACCAGATTCACAGTATATATTTCTGAGATGAGGAATTGTAACTATTTACACTATTTACATTGTTTAGACTGTTGTCCTCATCTTTATTGCCATATTCACAGTCTCTATTTCTGAGATGAGGAATTGTAACTATTTACACTATTTACATTGTTTAGACTGTTGTCCTCATCTTTATTGCCATATTCACAGTCTATATTTCTGAGATGAGGAATTGTAACTATTTTCTTTACATTGTTTGGACTGTGTCCTCATCTTTATTGCCATATTCACAGTCTATATTTCTGAGATGAGGAATTGTAACTATTTACACTATTTACATTGTTTAGACTGTTGTCCTCATCTTTATTGCCATATTCACAGTCTCTATTTCTGAGATGAGGAATTGGAACTATTTACACTATTTACATTGTTTGGACTGTTGTCCTCATCTTTATTGCCATATTCACAGTCTCTATTTCTGAGATGAGGAATTGTAACTATTTACACTATTTACATTGTTTCGACTGTTGTCCTCATCTTTATTGCCATATTCACAGTCTATATTTCTGAGATGAGGAATTGTAACCATTTACACTATTTACATTGTTTGGACTGTTGTCCTCATCTTTATTGCCATATTCACAGTCTATATTTCTGAGATGAGGAATTGTAACTATTTACACTATTTACATTGTTTGGACTGTTGTCCTCATCTTTATTGCCATATTCACAGTCTATATTTCTGAAATGAGGAATTGTAACTATTTACACTATTTACATTGTTTGGACTGTTGTCCTCATCTTTATTGCCATATTCACAGTCTATATTTCTGAGATGAGGAATTGTAACTATTTACACTATTTACATTGTTTGGACTGTTGTCCTCATCTTTATTGCCATATTCACAGTCTATATTTCTGAGATGAGGAATTGGAACTATTTACACTATTTACATTGTTTGGACTGTTGTCCTCATCTTTATTGCCATATTCACAGTCTATATTTCTGAGATGAGGAATTGTAACTATTTACACTATTTACATTGTTTGGACTGTTGTCCTCATCTTTATTGCCATATTCACAGTCTATATTTCTGAAATGAGGAATTGTAACTATTTACACTATTTACATTGTTTGGACTGTTGTCCTCATCTTTATAGCCATATTCACAGTCTATATTTCTGAGATGAGGAATTGTAACTATTTACACTATTTACATTGTTTGGACTGTTGTCCTCATCTTTATTGCCATATTCACAGTCTATATTTCTGAGATGAGGAATTGTAACTATTTACACTATTTACATTGTTTGGACTGTTGTCCTCATCTTTATTGCCATATTCACAGTCTATATTTCTGAAATGAGGAATTGTAACTATTTACACTATTTACATTGTTTGGACTGTTGTCCTCATCTTTATTGCCATATTCACAGTCTATATTTCTGAGATGAGGAATTGGAACTATTTACACTATTTACATTGTTTGGACTGTTGTCCTCATCTTTATTGCCATATTCACAGTCTATATTTCTGAGATGAGGAATTGGAACTATTTACACTATTTACATTGTTTGGACTGTTGTCCTCATCTTTATTGCCAGATTCACAGTCTATATTTCTGACATGAGGAATTGGAACTATTTACACTATTTACATTGTTTGGACTGTTGTCTTCATCTTTATTGCCATATTCACAGTCTATATTTTCTGGAGATGAGGAATTGTAACTATTTACACTATTTACATTGTTTGGACTGTTGTCCTCATCTTTATTGCCATATTCACAGTCTATATTTCTGACATGAGGAATTGGAACTATTTACACTATTTACATTGTTTGAACTGTTGTCCTCATCTTTATTGCCATATTCACAGTCTATATTTCTGAGATGAGGAATTGTAACTATTTACACTATTTACATTGTTTGGACTGTTGTCCTCATCTTCTATTGCCATATTCACAGTCTATATTTCTGAGATGAGGAATTGTAACTATTTACACTATTTACATTGTTTGACTGTTGTCCTCATTCCTATTGCCATATTCACAGTCTATATTTCTGGAGATGAGGAATTGTAACTATTTACACTATTTACATTGTTTGAACTGTTGTCCTCATCTTTATTGCCATATTCACAGTCTATATTTCTGAGATGAGGAATTGTAACTATTTACACCATTTACATTGTTTGAACTGTTGTCCTCATCTTTATTGCCATATTCACAGTCTATATTTCTGAGATGAGGAATTATATCAATTTACACTATTTACATTTTTTCGACTGTTGTCCTCATCTTTATTGCCATAGTCTACAGTCTATATTTCTGAGATGAGGAATTGTAACTATTTACACTATTTACATTGTTTTGGACTGTTGTCCTCATCTTTATTGCCATATTCACAGTCTCTATTTCTGAGATGAGGACAACGCACTATTTACATTGTTTGAACTGTTGTCCTCATCTTTATTGCCATATTCACAGTCTATATTTCTGAGATGAGGAATTGGAACTATTTACACTATTTACATTGTTTGGACTGTTGTCCTCATCTTTATTGCCATATTCACAGTCTATATTTCTGAGATGAGGAATTGTAACTATTTACACCATTTACATTGTTTGAACTGTTGTCCTCATCTTTATTGCCATATTCACAGTCTATATTTCTGAGATGAGGAATTATATCAATTTACACTATTTACATTTTTTCGACTGTTGTCCTCATCTTTATTGCCATATTCACAGTCTATATTTCTGAGATGAGGAATTGTAACTATTTACACTATTTACATTGTTTGGACTGTTGTCCTCATCTTTATTGCCATATTCACAGTCTCTATTTCTGAGATGAGGAATTGTAACTATTTACACTATTTACATTGTTTGGACTGTTGTCCTCATCTTTATTGCCATATTCACAGTCTATATTTCTGGAGATGAGGAATTGGAACTATTTACACTATTTACATTGTTTGGACTGTTGTCCTCATCTTTATTGCCATATTCACAGTCTATATTTCTGAGATGAGGAATTGGAACTATTTACACTATTTACATTGTTTGGACTGTTGTCCTCATCTTTATTGCCATATTCACAGTCTATATTTCTGAGATGAGGAATTGTAACTATTTACACTATTTACATTGTTTGGACTGTTGTCCTCATCTTTATTGCCATATTCACAGTCTATATTTCTGAGATGAGGAATTGGAACTATTTACACTATTTACATTGTTTGGACTGTTGTCCTCATCTTTATTGCCATATTCACAGTCTATATTTCTGACATGAGGAATTGGAACTATTTACACTATTTACATTGTTTGGGACTGTTGTCCTCATCTTTATTGCCATATTCACAGTCTATATTTCTGAGATGAGGAATTGGAACTATTTACACTATTTACATTGTTTGGACTGTTGTCCTCATCTTTATTGCCATATTCACAGTCTATATTTCTGAGATGAGGAATTGGAACTATTTACACTATTTACATTGTTTGGACTGTTGTCCTCATCTTTATTGCCATATTCACAGTCTATATTTCTGAGATGAGGAATTATATCAATTTACACTATTTACATTGTTTGGACTGTTGTCCTCATCTTTATTGCCATATTCACAGTCAATATTTCTGAGATGAGGAATTGTAACTATTTACACTATTTACATTGTTTGGACTGTTGTCCTCATCTTTATTGCCATATTCACAGTCTATATTTCTGGAGATGAGGAATTGGAACTATTTACACTATTTACATTGTTTGGACTGTTGTCCTCATCTTTATTGCCATATTCACAGTCTATATTTCTGAGATGAGGAATTGGAACTATTTACACTATTTACATTGTTTGGACTGTTGTCCTCATCTTTATTGCCATATTCACAGTCTATATTTCTGACATGAGGAATTGGAACTATTTACACTATTTACATTGTTTGGACTGTTCTCCTCATCTTTATTGCCATATTCACAGTCTATATTTCTGAGATGAGGAATTGTAACTATTTACACTATTTACATTGTTTGGACTGTTGTCCTCATCTTTATTGCCATATTCACAGTCTATATTTCTGAGATGAGGAATTGGAACTATTTACACTATTTACATTGTTTGAACTGTTGTCCTCATCTTTATTGCCATATTCACACTCTATATTTCTGAGATGAGGAATTGTAACTATTTACACTATTTACATTGTTTGGACTGTTGTCCTCATCTTTATTGCCATATTCACAGTCTATATTTCTGAGATGAGGAATTGTAACTATTTACACTATTTACATTGTTTGGACTGTTGTCCTCATCTTTATTGCCATATTCACAGTCTATATTTCTGAGATGAGGAATTGTAACTATTTACACTATTTACATTGTTTGGACTGTTGTCCTCATCTTTATTGCCATATTCACCGTCTATATTTCTGAGATGAGGAATTATATCAATTTACACTATTTACATTGTTTGGACTGTTGTCCTCATCTTTATTGCCATATTCACAGTCAATATTTCTGAGATGTGGATTTGTAAGTATTTGCACTATTTAGATTGTTTGGAATGTTGTCCTCATCTTTATTGCCATATTCACAGTCCATATTTCTGAGATGAGGAATTGGAACTATTTACACTATTTACATTGTTTGAACTGTTGTCCTCATCTTTATTGCCATATTCACACTCTATATTTCTGAGATGAGGAATTGTAACTATTTACACTATTTACATTGTTTGGACTGTTGTCCTCATCTTTATTGCCATATTCACAGTCTATATTTCTGAGATGAGGAATTGTAACTATTTACACTATTTACATTGTTTGGACTGTTGTCCTCATCTTTATTGCCATATTCACAGTCTATATTTCTGAGATGAGGAATTGTAACTATTTACACTATTTACATTGTTTGGACTGTTGTCCTCATCTTTATTGCCATATTCACCGTCTATATTTCTGAGATGAGGAATTATATCAATTTACACTATTTACATTGTTTGGACTGTTGTCCTCATCTTTATTGCCATATTCACAGTCAATATTTCTGAGATGTGGATTTGTAAGTATTTGCACTATTTAGATTGTTTGGAATGTTGTCCTCATCTTTATTGCCAGATTCACAACATTTCTGCCTTTGTAGGCTTTACCCTTTATCAGGTTTTTGAAATTCGAACTGAACTCTTGATTTCGTTTACCATGGCAGATTGTTCTAGTTCAACGATGTATGCCTCTTTTAGATATTTCAGCATCAGTCATTGCTCCTGCGTCCTGTCTAGAATTTTTTGTTCACTTCTACTGTAGCCAGGTATTGAAGTCACAGCAGTTTGGGCCAAGTCACTGGATTCTTTTATCTACTAAGAAGCATTGTTTTCTATTGGGCGGATATTGATGAGAAGATAATAAATTAAAAAATCAAACATTCTTAAGCATAATCATTTTTAGAGTAAAAATCTACCTTGAGTTACTCTCGATCCTTGTGGGTGTGCGTTACTCTAAGAAGGAATATTAGCATTCTGCTGATCCATTTTTAACGATCACTCCGAGGAAGGCGGTAATGCCACTGATGCACAGGGGGCTACGTAAGAGTGAAAAGATTGGAAAAGAGAAAGCCGGAAACCACATCCTGAACGAGCCTCTTCACCAGTTCAATCGACGTGGGTGAAGTGTGAACCGGGCGATAGTTTAGTCTATCTCATCCAATTGAAAAAAACTAAACATGAACAGATTGAAAAGATTGAAAAAGAGAAAGCCGTAAACCCCATCCTGAACGAGCCTATTCACCAGTTCAATAGACGAGGGTGGAGCGTGAACCGGGCGTGAAATTCGGAGTAGTTTACAATCTTGCCAAGTATGCGTGATATCGGTTCTAATGGTTGACCCTCTATAGATTATTTCCGATTCGGTCTATTTCATATTGCTGTTGCTTTTGTTGTTGTTATTATTGTTGTTGCTGTTGTCCACTTTTTTATTGATCCCTCCAATAGCAACTGGTGACGAGATATTAAATAACAGTAAATCAATTGGATTCTCCAGATCATTTCTGGATGACTTGAGGAATCCTTGTGATTGTTTCCCTGCTTTCCATTTTCTTTTCATTAGGAATACCGGAAATTCTCTAAAGAAAATTGTAACATCAAGTGATCAATTGTTGTTTTTTTTTTTAATTTCCTTATAACATATACATTGCTAATGACATCTTTTTTTCTCTCTCTCTCTCTTTCTCCTCCAGAATCATCGTTTGCGGACAAAATGCGAAAACCGATTCGAGAGAAATTATAAACACGTTCCTTCAGATGGTATCGCTTTAGCATGGACTCCAAATCACTGAACGGATCGTTTAAAACGATAAAATAAAAACTTTTGAAGAAACCAAAATTACCAGCAACCAGGAAAATAAAAGATACAAAAAGACTATAGTTTTCCAGGTGAAAAACTTAATATTTTCAAATTTTATTTTAATCAACTGGTGACTCGTATTAGCCACTGCTTGCTGTATGTGGACACAGACGAATTTGAAGCCATGTCGGTGACAATCGTTACCTTCACGCTTGCTCTCTTATTTGCCTACCCTGGGATTATTCGGACGGTTTCTACGGCTGAAGTCAATGATGATGCCCTGAAAGTGGCCAGATGTCGAGCAAAATGCTTGACCAAGGTAACCTTCATTTTTTTTTAATTTTCTTATTTGAATTTTCTGAAGAATGTTAACTCTTAAGATAATGACTGAATTGGCTCATCGTGAGTTCGATGAATTTAAAAATACGCAGGTAAATTCACCTATTGCATCCTCAATATTTAAAGCGAGGACTTTTACAAAATATTGTAATAATCTTAAATTGAAACGCATGTATTTATTTAAAAACGTAAGAAGATACAGAAGAAAACATTTGAAATTAATAAGATTCCATTTCACTGAAGCAGACGTTAAATACGTGGCAGTGTTATCGCGCTCTCTATCTTCGTTAACGGTAATAAAATATTAGTATTGTTCCGCTACGTTATTTCAGTCACAGAAAACAAAATTCAAAAGCTCATTAAAATAGCAAATGACGCTTTTCAAATGCTTAAAAGTATTTAAAAAAAGCAAGAAAATCTCGTTAGAAACAAAAAAATTTTGTTAAAAAGAAGAAAATCTGGATAAAATTAAGAAAATCTCGTTAAAATTAAGAAAATCTCGTTAAAAGGGAAGAAAATCTCGTTAGAAATAAAATCTCGTTAAAAACATGGAAATCTCGTAAGAGAAAAGAAAACCTCGTTAGAAATAAAATCTCGTTAAAAAAGAGTACTGGAATACTATGAAATATTAATCCTCTAATATGGCAGTAAATGCTGCATAATTTCCTCACGAATGGGGAAGAGATTTGAGGCATCAGAAATGTAGTCCTACAGAAGGATGCTGAGAATATCACCAACGGAATATCTGAGCAACGAGGACATTTAAAGAAAAATATGAACAAGAAGGATTCTTACACAGGATGTTGCTGAAATGAATATACCTTCCAGAAATATTTCACATTTAATTGCAAGACATTAACTACAGAATGCGGCAGAAAAATATCCCACATTTTAAAACTGTTACCTCTGACGGAGCCCAACCCTCTCCAGTTTGATTTTGAATTCAGAATTTTCCTTCTCCTAGACCAGTTGCCACCCAAGGGTATGGAATGCAGTCTGTCCTGCTATTTACTCATAGAGAGAAAAAATAGATTTATACCTTTCCCAAGGGTCAGTCAGTTAAGTGCCATACATAATAGACGCTCGGGCGATCATGTCTTAAAAGAGACATGGCTGACTGGGCAGAATATATTTCTGCAATAGGTTGCCATTACATTCTGTGGTAGACTGCTTGCCAACCAAGAACCAAATCTGTCCTGCTATTGAACCCATAGCTTGAGGGAGAAGAGGCGGATTAATACCTTTCCCAAGTGTATTTGCCCGTAAGTGAATACAAGGAATTCAACTGGAATTCGAACTCAGCTCTCCGATTTCGCATCCCGAAATCGAAAAGTCGAGAATTCCTAAGGGTATTAGTACGTAATTGAATGCAATGAACTGGATTAAAATTCGAACCCGGTTCTCTGATTTCTCATTTCAAACCATTATTCATTACACCACCGTACTCCCTAATTTTGAATTGGTTACGCGCTAATCGTTTTAGTAAAGGTATGATTCAATCTCTTCGACTTTGTACACAACTAATTCAATCTTTTATTTAGGGGACCGTTATAGTAGGTTATCCGTTATAGTGAAGAGGGGTATAAAACAAGAAAATCAAATTGTAAATTGAAACAACAAAATTATATACATATAAATCAATTAAGGCTTTTACAAATAAAATGAATGTATTTTGGTTACTACAAGGTCGTTAAAATGTTCGTAGTAGTCCTTGCAAGAATGAGTTTATGTGTACGTAGGCAGGAACGTATGTGTGTATGTATGTATGTATGTATGAGCGTTATCGCTGGGTAAGAATGTCTTTGAAGTATTCACGCAGTCTTAAAGGATTACGTTCGATTATCAAGTATAAGAAAAGGCAGACGGGTGAACTGTGAGAATAAAGAGGTGAGGGAGAAAGATAGATATAATAATAATAACAATCGCTTGACGTTTGTCAAGGGACGTGTTGGTGACAGGCGACCTTGCCCGTCTTTTATTTCGTTTGTAGAGCTCAAAGAGGTCTTTTGGAAATTTACTCCCGGGGTGTGATTCTGGCCTCTCCATTGGACGACAAACAAACTTCGCGTCGGCCTGCGAAAAGGGTCCGTAAAAGAAATTTGTTTTTGATAATTGAACATTATTTGAATTTTGTTCTTATATGTTTCCTAGTTTTCTATTGGCAGAAAAATATTTCGCATCAAGGTGTGGATTTCACGAGTTTTGTTTTGGATTCGATTTTGCGTGTGTGCTAAGCAAAGTTTGCAAATTCGAGTCTTTTTTAATCTCTAACAAAATCAATGAGTCAGTGTTTAGCAATTGAATTTTAAATCTAGATCTTGTTTTGTTCACTACACCGTCTCCCAAGCAGAAACTCTCTTTCGTGAGAGTATAAAGTTAATTCCTGGCGCCTGAGGCGTTCTTAAAGAAGAAGTGTGAAGGGGTTTGTCTATTCCTTGCCTTGGTTCTGAATACTCAGGTGACTCTCACTTTACAGGCGGTTTTCTCCCTTCGAATGCTCGTTCGAATATTAAAAACTGACATCCATTTTATCACCACTGAGATCTTCTTGTGGCTGGTCACTCGTAGCCGAGAATTCTACTCTACTAGAGATACCTATATATCTATCTATATATATATGTATGTATCTCTACTAAATCGCTGAAAAAACAGCAAATATGAGGGGAAAAGGTCCCAAAATTAATAAAAACAATCGAATATTTATTTTGCTAGTCAATCCCTGTTGCAGACTCCTGCTCAGGTACATTCTTATTATGGTAACACTAATAGAGATCAACTGTGTTTTATACTACACATATATACTGAGCGGATTTTAGAGTTTCTGAGAGAGAGAGAGAGAGAGAGAGCGCTTTATCTATCTTCATTAGCAGCCTGAACAAGGCCAGCTCGTTCAAACCCTCGGTCACAATGACTTGTTACTTCGTGCTAGCACAACCCTCGACGGCTCTCAAATTGTTCAGTCTATCCAATTTCACTCATAAAGCTTGGGTCAACCCGTGGTATGGTCTTCAGGCACGCTGTAATCACCTTCCAAGAAGTCACTTTCCTGACAAATCGACCATGGTGAGATTCGAACCCGGGCTTTCCAATCTCGGCCGCGTGCCCGCATCACCTGAGATATGGCTTAAGGAAAGTAGAATTGTCGTCTGCATTTGGCTAACCTGACTGTGAATGGGTGGGACCCAGTTGCCAGTCTGGTTGCACGAGTAAACACCTGTTGAGGAGGCATCAGTGACTTAAGCTCGTCCGAGCAGAAGCCATGAAAGTATTTATAGAACAGACAAAGGGAGGCCACATTTCGACGATGGGGAAGTGGCTGCAGTCGAGTCGCCAGATCAGTACCTATCACATTACAGACTCTCCTTTGGAGCTTGTCAAGAACACTGAGGAGAACGGCAGGGGCACCTGACCATAAATGGCAGCAATACTCCATGCACGGACGGATGGTTGACTTGTATATATGCAGGATGGATTCATGTGGAAAAAACATCCTGGATCGACATAGTGACCCAACCTTCTTAGCAGTAGATTTTGCTATGGATTCAATATAGTGGTTCCATTTGAGGTCTGAGGACAGGAAAGCGTGCGTTAGACACTGAAGAAGAAATTCGTCAAAATATCAAAGGGGTTTGATAATAATCTCTCTAAGGTATGCCCCCACCCACCTGGGGAATTCCGACACGTGTGTGATAATGACGTTAAAGTCTGCACGGTTGATGATCGACGCAAATTGCAACGAATTTGAATCCTTCAGACTAATCTGCAGATGGCAAATCGCCAAGGAATGAAGAAAGGATGGACACTTGAATCTGATCTTTTAAATTTTAAAAACAAAGTAAATAATTTTTATTTTTATGTTAAATTCATTCAGTCAACAAAAAATGTAAATATTTTCCCCCGTAATTTTGAAACGCAAAGTTGTTTACAATGTCACACAAAACATCAAATCACGTTTACGCAAAACAAAAGAAAATAGATTTTTTAATGGAATTTTTTAACAATTTTTAAACAACAATTTTTTATATAATTATTTTTTTTTTTATATATGTTAAAAACAAGAAACAAGACTTGAGTACTAAGGAACCCTCCACTACATACATACATACATACATACATACATACATACACACAAACTAAAAAAACAGAATTAAAATTTAAGCACCGCCCAAGACGACGCAAAAACTAATTCAGGCACGATGACATACTAGCACCAATATGGATATGTTTATAGAAAAAAAAAAGAAACTTTTATACGACACGGCACGCGCAGTTTCGCTTAGAATAATTGGAGTCGATAGATTAAACTATCGCCCGGTTCACACTCCATCCACGTCTATTGAACAGGTGAAGAGGTATTGGAGTAGATAGACTAAACTATCGCCAGGTTCACACTCCATCCACGTCTATTGAACAGGTGAAGAGGTATTGGAGTCGATAGACTAAACTATCGCCCGGTTCACACTCCATCCACGTCTATTGAACAGGTGAAGAAGCTCATCCCTTGTTCCCTGTTTAGGATCTGGTTTCCGGCTTTCTCTTTTCAAATCTTTTCACTCCTATATAGCCCCCTGCACATCAGTGGCGTTACCTCCTTGCTCGGGGTGATATGATTAAAAAAAAAGTACTGAAACAAGGGTGTAGCAGCGAAGCAATTCCAATGGTAGAAATTCGAGGAGAAGGAGGAGGAGAAAGAAGAGCAGGAGGATTAAGTGATGATGACAGGAAGATATATAAGGGAAGGAGGAAGCGGGAAAAAGAACAAAAAGTAGAAATAAATGAAAATAAGCTTTCGAAGAGAAAAAAAGAAAACTGAAAAGAAGAGAAAGAAAGAATAAAGAGAATTAAGGAATGAAAAAATATGCGGAATTTAAATCAAAGTCTTTTTTTGTTGATTCTTATTTATTCATTCTCTTCTTTCTTTTGTATTGCTCTTTCGAATTAATAGGTTTTTATATTTGATTTAGGATGTCCCTTTCTTTCGTTCTTTCTTCATTTCTTTTTTTCTTTCTTTCTTTGTTTCTTTTGTATTACTCTTTCTAATTAATAGGTTCTTATATTCGATTTAGGATGTCCCTTTCATTCTTTCTTTCATTCATTCTTTCTTTCTTTCTTTCTTTCTTTCTTTCTTTCTTTTGTATAACTCTTTCTAATTAATAGGTTTTTATATTCGATTTAGGATGTCCCTTTAATTCATTCTTTCATTCATTCTTTCTTTCTTTCTTTCTTTCTTTCATTTGTATTGCTCTTTCTAATTAATAGGTTTTTATATTCGATTTAGGATGTCCCTTTCATTCATTCTTTCATTCTTTCTTTCTTTCTTTTTTTCTTTCTTTCTTTCTTTCTTTCTTTTTTTCTTTCTTTGTTTCTTTTTTTCTTTCTTTGTTTCTTTTGTATTACTCTTTCTAATTAATAGGTTCTTATATTCGATTTCGGATGCCCCTTTCATTCTTTCTTTCTTTCTTTCTTTCTTTTGTATAACTCTTTCTAATGAATAGGTTTTTATATTCGATATAGGATGTCCCTTTCATTCATTCTTTCATTCTTTCTTTCTTTCTTTTTTTCTTTCTTTCTTTCTTTTGTATTACTCTTTTTAATTAATAGGTTCTTATATTCGATTTTGGATGTCCCTTTCATTCTTTCTTTCTTTCTTTCTTTTGTATAACTCTTTCTAATTAATTGGTTTTTATATTCGATTTAGGATGTCCCTTTCATTCATTCTTTCATTCTTTCTTTCTTTTTTTCTTTCTTTCTTTCTTTCTTTCTTTTTTTCTTTCTTTTTTTCTTTCTTTGTTTCTTTTGTATTACTCTTTCTAATTAATAGGTTCTTATATTCGATTTCGGATGTCCCTTTCATTCTTTCTTTCTTTCTTTCTTTTCTTTGTATAACTCTTTCTAATTAATTGGTTTTTATATTCGATTTAGGATGTCCCTTTCATTCATTCTTTCATTCTTTCTTTCTTTCTTTTTTTCTTTCTTTCTTTCTTTTTTTCTTTCTTTGTTTCTTTTGTATTACTCTTTCTAATTAATAGGTTCTTATATTCGATTTCGGATGTCCCTTTCATTCTTTCTTTCTTTCTTTCTTTCTTTTGTATAACTCTTTCTAATTAATTGGTTTTTATATTCGATTTAGGATGTCCCTTTCATTCATTCTTTCATTCTTTCTTTCTTTCTTTTTTTCTTTCTTTCTTTCTTTCTTTTTTTCTTTCTTTCTTTCTTTCTTTTTTCTTTCTTTCTTTCTTTTGTATTACTCTTTCTAATTAATAGGTTCTTATATTCGATTTCGGATGTCCCTTTCTTTCTTTCTTTCTTTCTTTCTTTGTATAACTCTTTCTAATTAATTGGTTTTTATATTCGATTTAGGATGTCCCTTTCATTCATTCTTTCATTCTTTCTTTCTTTCTTTTTTTCTTTCTTTCTTTCTTTCTTTCTTTTGTATTACTCTTTCTAATTAATAGGTTTTTATATTCGATTTAGGATGTCCCTTTCATTCATTCTTTCATTCTTTCTTTCTTTCTTTTTTCTTTCTTTCTTTCTTTCTTTCTTTTTTTCTTTCTTTGTTTCTTTTGTATTACTCTTTCTAATTAATAGGTTTTTATATTCGATTTAGGATGTCCCTTTCTTTCTTTCTTTCTTTCTTTTCTAATACTCTTTCGAAGTAATATTTTTTTATATTCGATTTAGGATGTCCTTTTCTTTCTTTTTTCTTTCTTTTTTCTTTCTTTCTTTCTTTCTTTCTTTCTTTCTTTCTTTTTTATTACTCTTTCTAATTAATAGGTTTTTATATTCGATTTAGTATGTCCCTTTCATTCTTTCTTTCTTTCATTCTTTCTTTCTTTCTTTCTTTCTTTCTTTCTTTTGTATTGCTCTTTCTAATTAATAGGTTTTTATTTTCGATTTTCTCTTTCTTAATTTCTTTCTTTCTTTCTTTTTTTTCTGATTAATAGATTTTTTATTTTCTATTTATAATGTATCTTTCTTTCTTTCTTTCTTTCTTTATTTCTTTCTTTCTTTCTTATTCCTCTTTCTAATTAATAGATTTTTATTTTCGATTTAAAATGTCTCTTTCTTTCTTTTTTTCCTTCTTTCTAATTAATAGGTTTTTATTTTTTATTTAGGACGTACCCATCTTTCTTTCTTTTTCCTGTTTCTAATTAATAGGTTTTTATTTTCGATTTAGAATGTGCCATTTTTTCTTTCTTTCTTTTTTCTTTCTTTCTCTCTCTCTCTCTTTCTATATTTCTTTCTTTCGTTTTTTATTCCTTTTTATAATTAATTTGTTTTTTAATTCCTTTTCTATTTAGAATGTTTTTTCTTCTTTCTATCTTTCTTTCTTTCTTTCTTTTTTGCTTTCTTTCTTTCTTTTAGATTCTCTTTCTAATTAATATGTCGCTTACTTTCTTTTCTACTTAGGTTGTATTTTTTCTTTTCTTCTTTCTTTCTTTCTTTCCTTTCTTTCTTTTCTTTTTTATTCCGCTTTCTAATTAATAGGTCTCTTCTTTCCTTTACATTTGGTAGATCTCATTTTCTTTCTTTCTCTTTCATTTCTTATCCTCCTTCCTGGTTCTTTCTATTTAGCATGCTTTTTTCTTTTCCTTACTTTTTCGCTCTTCCTTTATTTTTTTTTTCCATAGTTTTATCACTTTCTTTATACTCTTTCCTTCTGTTAAATCTTAACACCACACGCATAATAAAAAAAATACTAGAATCCCTAAGCACAAACCCTGGTTTTTTTGGCGTCTCATTCATTAAACGCTAAGCGAGAAACTAACTTGTTATCAGTGGTACCACATTGAGAACCGTTCGGATTCAGGATAACTTACCTTGCCCAAAAGTCCTCGGGATGTAACCTCAAGATTACCAGCCACCAGTCTACTGCTCTTATCACCGCCTTTCGTCCCGCCAAGCGCAACAAAGAATGTATGCCAAGTAAAACATTATGATGAGAGCCGAGATTTACGAAACTGCATTTATCAGGAGATAGTTAATTTTAGCAAGGGCATAAATTTACGGAGTAAAATTAAACTCAACACCGTTCACCTCCATCCCTACCTAACTTGACTGACAAATCTTATCAAAACTTATTTCTAAAGTCAATCTTCCAACCTTAAAAATTAAGAAAATGTACTTTTGTGAATCTCGAATTATAAATATACAAATAAATTTATTTTTATACAACCCATACCTCTCCCTTTCTCATATATATATATATATATATATATATATATATATATATATATTAATCATATCACCCCGAACAAGGCGGTAACGCCACTGATGTGCAGGGGACTACGTAAGAGTAAAAAGATTGGAAAAAAGAAAGCCGAAAACCACATCCAGAACAGGGAACAACGTGGTGTATTTGTTCACAACATGCGGCACGTATATTCCAAGAAATTTTTATCTAAAACAAAAAGACTTTCTCTACAGACGTGCCGAATGTTGTGAACAAATACACCACGTGATGTAAACACAAAAAAAATATTCAGACGCTATCGTGAAATACGTTTCTAATTCAAATTTAATAATCACTCGTTTCTGATGAAGGACCGAGGGCGGTCTGAAATATAAAACAATAATAAAAATAAACAAATACTGTCCAAATAAAAGTACATTTTTAAATTCAAAACTTTTTATTAATATTCTTTCCTATACATATTAAGACAGTATACGTGGTCATCACTATGTTATATATATATATATATATATATATATATATATATATATATATATAACATGGCACACTGGAACACAATTCAGGTAAATTCCGATAGAGACGAACTCAAGAGAACTCAAAGTTAAATTCATTTATTTAATTTAACAGAGTAATATAAGTTATAAAAGATTTTAGATTATTACAATGTATGTTATCGCGGCTTGTCAGACCCAAATGGTACAAAAGCTGGTCCTCAAAATATCCCAACCCCCCCCAAAAGAAAATTCTTTTCTTTTCTTTTACATAGTCACTCAGTCAGTTAAGTGCCATACATGATACACGCTTGGGCGATCATGTCTCTTTAGAGACATGACTGACTGGGCAGCTCACATGTCCATATTAGAATAGACATTTGTAACGGTTATTTACGAAAATAGAAGAAGAAAGAAAAGCCGCAATAATAACATATCTTTTTCTTTTTTTTTTTTTTTTTTTTTTTTTTAATCATATCACCCCAAGCAAGGCGATAACGCCACTGATGCGCAGGGGCTACGTAAGGGTAAAAAGAATGGAAAAGAGAAAGCCGGAAACCACATCCTAAACAGGGAACAAGGGATAGGCATCCTCACCTGTTCAATAGACGTGGGTGGAGTGTGAACCGGGCGATAGTTCAGTCTATCTTTATCCTTGTTTTCCTCTTTCTTTGGGGTTTTATTTCGAATGAGCGAGAAATTTTCGTAAATGTGTGTCATTCGGCAGGATCTATCAAAAATAATGTTCAAACAAACCATTTCGTGTACATATATATATATATATATATATATATATATATATATATATATATATCTTCTTCTCCTTTTTCTATATATATATATATATATATATATATATATAGAGAGAGAGAGAGAGAGAGAGACTGAAAAAATCAGACAGGTAGATAAAAAGAAAAACCATGGCGTAAAGAATATGAGAATTGTATTTCTTGGAGTTAAAGAATTAATATCACCTCGAAAAGAGATTAACCGTCACCCATGTCTTACTCTAAGCTGCGCTATCTCTTCCTCTTAAATAAACAGAGTTTTAAGTCTCGAGGGAACCTTTTTCTACTAATATCACTCTTCCACCAACTTTGTTCGCCGCTTGCCCCGCAACGGACAGACACTTGACCCAGGAATGATAATGTTTGTTAAGAAATTCGACTCTCATCTCTGTCAACACTTAAATGCCTTTCCAAAATACTCGTGTTATTCTTCTTTTGAAAGCCACTTTACTGTCAGCCATATTTTCTTTGAGGCTTTGACTCGGCTGTCTCGGTCTATGGGCAACCTACTTGATTTTAAACTCCTACCTTTAAATGTGTGTTGTGGTGCAGTCGATATCGACTTGGAACGAGAAATCGGAGAGCCGAGTTCAGATTCCAGTCAAATTCGTCGTATTCACTTATGCGCAAAATACCCTTGCGAAAAAATATTAATCCGTCCCTTCCCTTGGGTTAAATAACAGGACAGATTGGTTTCTATAGCCTTGGTTGGCAACCAGTCTACCGTAGAAAGTAATGGTAACCTACTGCGGGATAATCTTCTGCCCAGCCAGTCATGTCTCTTTCGTGACATGATCACCCAAAGCGTGTATCCCGTATGGCACTTAACTTACTGACGGATATTTCCTTCGGGGCTTTGACTCAGCTGTCTCGATCTATGGTCAACTTACTTGATTTTACCCTCTTTCCTTTAAATCTGGACCAAGAAATGCAAAAAAAAAAAAATGACTAGCTACATAGTTGACCTTACTATTAATGGATATCGCCTCAGAATGCGAAGGTGCTTACGGCCATATCACGTTGAATACACCGGTTCTCGCTGATCATCGAAGTTAAACAACGTTGAGCCTGGTCAGTACTTAGATGGGTGACTGCTTGAGAATAGTAGGTGCTGTAAGCGTATAGTAACGGATGTGCGTTTTGGTGCAGTGGATATCGGCTCGGAAAGAGAAATCGGTGAGCCGAGTTCGAATTCCAGTTGAATACTCTGCATTCACTTAAGCACTGGTACTCTTGGGAAAGGTATTAATCTGTCCCTTCCCTCCAGTTATGGGTTAAAGAACAAGGGTAGGACTTGGGGACACTGCCCTTAAAAACAAACCCCAATGAATCTTGATACTCGAAAAGAACAATGTTGTAAAAATAACCTTACCCCAAAATCATTGGTTATGACCTTAAATGATCCCATAAGGATTGATAGGTCGTTAAACCTTGAAACAAATAAACAAAATCAAAATGAAAACTCAGAAAGCCGATTTTTGAATTCCTGCCGAATTCGTTTCCTTTACTTACGCACAACTCCCTCCATCTATGGGTTGAATAGCAGGACAGATTGGGTTCTACATTCTTAGTTAACAAAAATAAAATATATAAAAATTGTCCAAATGTTTTGTTTTTCCGAGCGCTTTCGGCTATACTTTTAACCACTTTCGAGGATGAATGTTATTTTACATGGAACAGAATGTCAGCGGTGTTATGTATAATGTAGAGTAGTGGTTTGTGTTATGTACCGAACATGGTAAACATTTTGTTAGCGTGTTCGTAGTTAACGTTATTGAGTGTTGGGATTTTAGTTTTTATCAATAAAGCTTCCATTATTTTTAGTCTTTTTTTTTTTTTTTTTTTTTTTTTTTTTGCATGTAGATGATGCTTTAATATTTGTGTTGTCAACGAGTATGTTCCGGATACGTTTTGGTAGGGTACCGTGTGTTTTTATCATTACTGCTTACTGTTGTTATTATTCAGGTTTGAAAGGAAAAGAAAATTATTTGTCACCCATCTAAGTACTGACCAGGCTCAACGTTGTTTAACTTCGATGATCGAGCGAGAACCGGTGTATTCAACGTGATATGGCCGTAAGCACCTTCGCATTCTGAGGCGATATCCATTAATAGTAAGGTCAACTATGTAGCTAGTCATTTTTTTTTTTTTTTTTTGCATTTCTTGGTCCAGATTTAAAGGAAAGAGGGTAAAATCAAGTAAGTTGACCATAGATCGAGACAGCTGAGTCAAAGCCCCGAAGGAAATATCCGTCAGTAAGTTAAGTGCCATACGGGATACACGCTTTGGGCGATCATGTCACGAAAGAGACATGACTGGCTGGGCAGAAGATTATCCCGCAGTAGGTTGCCATTACTTTCTACGGTAGACTGGTTGCCAACCAAGGCTATAGAAACCAAGCTGTCCTGTTATTTAACCCATAACTGGAGGGAAGGGACGGATTAATATTTTTTCGCAAGGGTATTTTGCGCATAAGTAAATACGACGAATTTGACTGGAATCTGAACTCGGCTCTCCGATTTCTCGTTCCAAGTCGATATCGACTGCACCACAACACACATTTAAAGGTAGGAGTGTAAAATCAAGTAGGTTGCCCATAATAACCAAATAATTTGGAAATCCGTTGTTGATGAGCTTTTGTTCAGCATTATGGAGTACTTTGAAGAATAGTGATCGAATTCTCGTAGGCTCTCGTGAGGAAATTTTTAATGAGGTTAATTTTATATCTCAGAGGACATTAATTAATGAAATTAAAGTGTCATAAATTTTTACTGGTGGGTTTTTTTTTTATTTAGAAAAGTAATGAAAGTGTTATCCCGAGACTTCACGGTCATGGATAGAGAGAGAGAGAGAGAGAGAGAGAGAGAGAGAGAGAGAGAGAGAAAGAGAGAGAATAGCGAAGTAGAGTCAACTCATTTCATTGGAGAGACAATGGCGAGGCAGCGTCGCCTTAATTCATTCTCTTTACTGCTAGTTATTAAAATTTACTACCAGTTATAAAAGTTCTTGCCGCGTGTTTGCTCTTTAACAGTGACTTATTATTTTAGATTTTTGTAATAATTATGTCATCGAGTAATGAAGAACACACACACACACACACACACACACACACACACACACACACACACACATACATATATATATATATATATAAAGATGTGGTGTAGATATAGAAGAATCCAAAGGAGTATCCTGTACATAAAGTGGTAGGATAACTCTCTAGAGCTCTAAATATATATGTATATAAATACATATAGCGCAAATACATGTAAAAATTAAGAGAGAAACGTTATTCCATGGATGGAATAACATGCATGTCTTAATTTATATATATATATATATATATATATATAATCTCTCTATTATAATAAAGACCGTAGTGTATTTATTTGTATTTATATGAGCTGCCTATATGCAGATTATATATATATATATATATATATCCCTCCTCTCATGCTCATTTGTTTCGATTATTTTTTTCTTGTGTAAGATACTTGATAGTAGGTACATCAGTGTATAACATATACTAATGTACCTAATATCGAGTATGATACCGTCATTTTAGACAGCATATCGATATAAATATTTTGCCGTCATTTTTTGACGGCACAGGCCCACTTGTAATAAATAAATTGTACCATTCGGTGATATTGTTTACTAATCACCTTCCTTTGCTGATCCAAATTTAAACAGTGAAAATTATTTGCTTCTTTAGCATTGGGCATTGTGAGCGAACTGTACATAACGCTATCTCAGTCTTTTCGTGATTTGTGCCAAAGAAAATCTGTAGGAAGCCGTAACTCACCGACCCCTCTCCCAATTGAAAGTACCACGTGACAGTTGTTTATAGCAGATCGACACATCTGGTGCCGACACATGGCTTTTTTTGGTACATAAGCAATGAATTATATTCTGTGTGGTTGCCCAGATAGTGGGACTTGTTTTTCACACATCTTGTGGGTGTGAGGTAGCTTTCACATACTTACATATACTAGGTATATCGTCTTAGTTTTCTACGGGACCACGATTATGGAAAACCCGGTGAAAATCATTTTATTAATCTGCAATACATCCTCATTAACCATTACGCCACGACGGGAAACATACAGGCAAAAGATGTTCGAAGAAAACAAATTTATACGTACAAAATTCTTCTTTTATGTGCCGTGTCTTATACAGGACGTAGGCGCTTATATCCCGCCACATCTTCCTGACAATGAATTTTAAAAAAAAAAAAATTTACTTGAAACTTTTATTTTAGTTTTAATTGAAACTTAAATTATTAATTTACTATTTCCAGTAAGTAAAATGCTCTGGTGTATTTCAAACAGAAATTTTATTGATTGGAATCTAAAATTTAGAGATTAATTTTTAATTTTTCAATTTTTTCGGTGATTTTTGAGCGATCGACACATTTTTGTAAGCAAAAGTTCATTCTCGGTTTTAAAAAAACTTGCAAAAATAAAATATACATCTGTGACACACTACTTTTGGAAAATTAGCAAATTTAATGTTAAATTAATCTGATTTACACATATACTAGTTTTTTATAGCATGAAATTTACAAGAAAACTACTTCTTAATCATTGACTTGAACTTTTTAACCTGTCCGCCATATTTCAAATGTGTTGACAGCTTGACAGATGAAAGATAAGTGTATGACGATCGCAAGTGACATAATTGACAAATATTTTTCTCTATAAAAGGAAGAACCTCTGTATCTCATGACTTTTAATTTATATATAGAAATTATCATACAAAAAAATTCAAATACACAAAAAATTATTTAAAAAGGACCGGCGGACATACCGATATAGGTCCGGAAGTCGTTTTTTTTTTGTTTGTTTGCTTTGTTAGATGGAGAAATGCGGGCTTCATAAATCACCTGGGTTGATTTGAATTTTCTCTCCATCTAAACGAATGCAACTGTAATTCTGTGGACGCCTGCCCGGTGGAGGGAAAATGCAAATCCACCCAGGTGATTTATGAAGCCCGCATTTCTCCATCTAACAAAAAAAAAAAAACGACTTCCGGACCTATATCGGTATGTCCGCCGGTCCTTTCAAACAAAGACTATATAACCACAGGTACTCCTTTTCGAACCCCGGTCAGAGGTACCAGACAGCCCTTTCGCGGGCATTCTGGAAAATGAAAGAAGAAAGGCTGGATCCTGAAATTAGCTGGAAACTAATAGGTTCAGCCCGTATTCCGAGGAATTTTCGTGATAGGTGCTGTCTATGTTTACTGGAAAAAATTTCAATATTAAAATATCCCCACCAACACCGGCTACTGAATCTTAGGAGGGAATTCATCAGTAAGTGCCGCCACAAGGCAAATTATTTAGAATTTAAATCCCCGTTAACTAGATGTTAGAATATAAATTAAAGGGATTCAATTTAAGTTTTAATCTTAATTTTACCCTAACGTTAAACTTAAAAAGTATTTTAAACCCCTACCTTCCTATCCCAAACTCCTTTAATTGCCTATCTTTAGAAAATATGGATTCTTTTACTAAACCCCTTTTTCCTTGGTTAACACATATATGTATATATATATTTTTTCTCTAATATTTTTTCTCTAATAATATTTAAACTGATAACTTCCTGTAATTGGCATTTAACTCGCTTCTACCTAAAAGGTTTAATCAAATAAACTTAAAAAAACTTTCAAAATCTTATATTGAAAACCATTCCTTCTCGCCTAAATACACCTCTTCAAACAGCACAAAATCTTAACTTTAAAAAGTAATTTAACTCATTTAGTTGTCTATCTTTATAAAAAATGAACTCCTATTCCTCCCCTTCCTAAATATACCATTTCAACACCCTGTAACCCCGCGACTACCAGCTCTGTCCTTTTCCACTTTGTGACCGTTGTTAACCAAGAACCCCTCTACACTCTAACTCATGGCCTTCACCATTTTGAAAAACAATGTCGCTGACGTGATGTAGAGCCTCTATTAGAGATCCTATGTCGAAATGTACATCCGACATCTTTGAATTTTGAAAATTTTCTCTAATTTATATATATATATATATATATAGAGAGAGAGAGAGAGAGAGAGAGACACTGGTGTCAGAATCGCTTAGCAAAACTTTGTTTCATGCATGAAATCTTTGGTCCATTTGAAGAGCGACTTCTCTAACAACGACCTAACAATATATATACATTGAGTGTCTGAGGTATCCGTTGGTCTCGAAACCATGAAACTGCGCCCACAAAACTGTACAGGCCACACAGGACTGACAATCCTTTGCAACGAATTCATATGAAGAAGCAATCGAAGATGCTCTCGTGTTTTCGTCGAGGGCGCTTCTCCCTGGTGGCAAACCCCAGTTTCTTCTCCCTCGCTCCAGGTCACAATGTAAATCGCGTCTCTAGCATGAAAGATCGTTGCCAACGCTCTATAAAAGACTGGCATTTTCCCATGCAGCACGTCTTCCCTCTTTACACCACCGATGCTATCCAAGGGAGAAGGTAGAGTCCAGTACATCTTCACACCAGTGGCGTCGCAGGAATGAAGTTGAATCTAACATCGAATTGTCTTAGGTACTCCGGTTCTGGCTTTGTCCCTAGAGTTTACCAAAAAACCCAAAATCTTTCCCATGATAGGTTATGGCTACAATGCACCGCAGAATTAAAATCAGTTTTCCTTTTCATATATATATATATATATATATATATATATATATATATATATAATCCAAACGGAAAAGTAGGAAGGTAAATCCCAAAAACCTGATCCTAATTAATATTAAAATTTTAATATTAATATTTTAAATTTAATTAATATTAAAATTTTGAAAATGTTAGTTTCTGACGATATGTGAAATGATCATACAACAACAATTTTGAACATTGAAAACTTATTTTATTTTATATATATATATATATATATATATATATATATATATATATATATATACACACTCGGACATTATATTTCTCGGACTTTGCAAAAAAATGGAAGTAATACCAAAAGGATTCAGATTTAAATACAACTTCCAACACAGCTTTATTACATCGCATAAACAAAAAGCTCAACAAATATACAACAGGACCTCCACGCAATTAAGAAACCTTGCGCACAACTCTGCTTACATTAAGAAATCCTTCTACATGAACTTATCTAAAAAATATCAGTTATTCTCTCCATCGAACACTTTCTCCTTTCCAATACTTTCAAGTAAAAAAAACACTCAATTTCCTGTACGAAAAAAAGCTGACACAGTATATATTTTTGAAAAACCAAAAACTCAATAAACTAATTGCTGAGGACCCCATTTTACAACACATACCTCACCTGAATAACTACCTAATAGAACACATTCCACGAAGACCTCACTATGTACGCTACACCCGTAACACCTCTGCTGATAATCACATCGCAAACCTATCTAAATATACTCTCACCCAAGGAGAAACCTCTTTATTAAATAAAGGATTATCATTCTGCCCCTCACAACCACTAAACCATCTAAACATTTGCTATGATATGGAAAAATACCTTCGTAGACTGAGACTAAAAGAATATTTCTCAGACAACAGATCCACTTCTACTGACAACAACGCTAAACAATCACACTCCAAACTTCCTCTAACGAAAAATAACACCCTATGGACTCCCCCAAGTGGACGCAACCAACACTTGGATCAATATGCCAACAAAGCCAGACAACACATGGATAACTTCTTAAAAAACAAAGGACACCTAACAAAAAAACACAACCTATCCAAAGTAGAACACCAAGCCATCTATACACTTAAAAACAACCGAAACATAATTATCGTACCAGCCGATAAGGGAGGAGCTACAACCATCTTAGACACCAACAACTATATTAAAGTAGCAGAATCACAACTTCAAAATAACAGGTTCTATGTACCCTTACTTCTAGATCCGACCAGCACTTACAAAACAGAATTATCACTTCTAATTCAGAACCTGAATCACAGCACAAAAAATAAGATAAAAGCTCTTATTCCTGAGAACCCCAAAACAGCAACATTCTACACGATCCCAAAACTACATAAACTCCCCAAAATCATCTCAGAAAAACACCCGAACACCTCTTCATCCAACCCACATCATACTAAAAAATCAAACAATTAAAAGATCTATAAAATTTCAAAAGCCCTTAAAATCACACCACCTGGCAGACCCATAATATCAGGCATTGGTAACCTCACAGAACTTATATCTGGATACATAGACAATATCCTAAAACCTTTATTGCCTGACATACCTAGTTATATTAGAGACACTACTGACTTTCTCAACAAATTACAAAACATTAACTTAGTCCGCGATGATAATATCCTAGTAACGATGGATGTTACGTCTCTGTACACGAACATTCCACATGTTGAAGGAGTATCAGCTTGCCATGAGTTCCTTAAAAGCAAACTACCTAACAACCAAATCACAGATATATGCCAATTAGTAAATTTCATCTTAACACACAATAATTTTAAATTCAACAACAAACACTATTTACAGATCAGTGGCACAGCAATGGGCACGAAAATGGCACCTAGTTATGCCAATATCTTTATGCACCTTCTAGAAAGAAAGATACTAGACAATTCACAATACAAACCATCACATTATTTTAGATATATTGATGACATTTTCTTAGTATGGACTCATGAATTAGAAAAATTAAAAAACTTTTTTACTTTCTGCAACAACTTCCATAATACAATTAATTTTACCATGGAGTACTCATACACACCCGTCCCTTTCTTAGACGTCATGATAAAATTAAATAAACATACACTTTCCACCAGTCTATACAACAAACCCACAAACCAACATAAATTCCTACACTTTAACAGTTGTCATCCCCTTAAATTAAAAATATCTATCGTATACAGCTCATTTCTAAGAATCAAACGCATATGCTCAGACCATCCAGATTTTCTAAACAACATTAACAACCTAACAGAGCAATTTATAAAATGTAAATACCCAATAAAAAATAATAAAAGAAGCACTAAATAAAACCATCCACATAAATCGTAACACATTTCTCACATACAAGAAAAGAAAAAACAACAACCGAATCCCCATGGTTTTTAACCACAATCAACATTCACACACACACTTATCAAAAATTTAAAAAATGATTACAAGAACCTCCAATCAAACAAAAAAATCAAGACATTTTCGATAAACCACCCATAAATTCAATGAAACAAACACCCAACCTATCAACTATCCTCACTGCTAACAAATATCTAAAAAACACAAACCTATCAGGGAATTTAAACTGTCAGAAACTCAGGTGCCTAATTTGTAAACATTTGGTAAACGACACAATATTCTCTGTACCCAACACCAAAATCAAATTGCAGCCACCACGCCTCACTTGTGACAGCGAAAATATTATATACTTCCTCTTTTGTTCAATATGTCCCAATAGTGGATATATTGGCGATTCCAGTAATAGCTTTAGATTTCGCTTCAAAAATCACAAAATTAATATACGCCAAAATAATCAATATTCCCCAGTAGGAGCACATTTCAATCAACCAGGTCACACCTTAGAAAATTGCAAATGTTTACTAATAGACTCCAATTTTAGTTCTACATACGCACGTAGAAAGAAAGAAAAATACTAGATTTTAAACTTAAATACACACAAGCGAGGGTTAAATAGGGACTTAGGTGCTTTGAATCTTTACAAATACTTAAATAACTAAACGTTTTTAGATACATTTAAAAATATTTTAAAAACTTTTTTCGATACAATTAAAAAACTTTTTTATCTAAAACAAATTTACAAGCATTATGAAAGATAGGTTTACGTTTACAAACATAATTTTAAAAAAATCTGTCGCTTTCAACGTCACTTGATGTAAAAACAAAAATTCTCTCCACAAACGCGTCACGTGATGTAAACAAACGCGTCACGTGATGTAAACAAACTCTTCATTGACGCTCTCGCGAAATCTCGCAAAATACGTTACTAATTCAAATTTTAAAATCATATGTTTCTGATGAAGGACCGAGGGCGGTCTGAAATATAAAATATAATAGTAGAAATAAACAAATACTGTAAAAAAAAAACACATTTTCAAACTCAAAACGTTTTAATATTCTTCCCTATATATATATATATATATATATATATATATGAAAATCAGTTTTCCTTTTCATATATATATATATATATATATATATATATATATATATAATGGAATTTAGGAATGATCATAAAATAATTAAACAGATCAAATTACTTTTATTACAATTTCGCTAATGCAATTTTACGGTATTAGGAAATGTATGCTTGAAACCCCGGCGTAACACAGACTTATCCAGCACCATATATGAGTGTGAGAAAGTATTTGCGCGCGCGCGCGTGTATGTGTGTGTGTGTGTGTGTGTGTGTGTGTGTGTGTGTGTGTGTGTGTGTGTGTGTGCTAACGAGAGAGAGGGAGAGAGCGTACCGGATGGTTTGTGTTGATATGACTCTTGTTGAAAAAATATTCTTAAATCTACAATTGCGATTATATATATATATATATATATATATATATATGTATGTATGTATGTATGTTTTCTTTCATTATTGCTTTATTAGCTTCTTTCTCTTGACGGTGGGTTTAAGTTTAAAGAAATATGCTCAATTAGATACATGTGTGTACAAATACACAGCGAGAAAAATATTTCGTTTCATAGATAAGGAAAAGGAGTTAGAGAAATAAGAATACGGTGATATATATATATATATATATAGAGAGAGAGAGAGAGAGAGAGAGAGAAACTAACAAGCAGAGAAATGAATAGGGTGAAATAGATAGATAGATAGATAGATAGATAGATAGATATTAAAAGGCAGAGAAATAAATAGGGTGAGCTAGATAGATAGAGATGAATGAATAGGCTGATACAGATAGATAGATAGATAGATAGATTGGAGGCAAGTTAGCTGACCATTACACCACATCGAGGTGACCTACAGATTTTCTAAGCAAAGTTATGTGTGGCACAAAGCCGAAATTATAGGGCACCCGGTGAGGATCGAACTCACTACTTAATTGTAATGATTCCAGCGAAACAAGCTTTTTAACCATTACACCACGTCAAGGTGCCCATAGAAAGAAAGAAAGAAAAAAAGAAAGAAAAAAATTGGATAGTTAATCAATAGAAGACCATTTTCATTTTTTCACAATCGCAAAGTTCCGGGGACATTTTTCTGTTGTTTTCAAAAAGCATTGACTCATTCGTAAGCTTTTGACAAGGAACCTCTACATTCTCCTACGCATGGGTAAGATAAAAAAGAAGTCTTCCCAACAAAGGGATTGTAAGCAAAACACATCTGGTATTAAATATGTCCGTTTATTTTAAGTCCACGTCTAAGTGTGTTTATTTATTCATCTATTGTTAAAAACACATCAATCTGCATTTGTTTCAGAACGTGTTTGAAGAAAACCGTTTTTGTTTCTTTTATGCAGGGTAAATATGTCTTGTGATTTTAAAGACTTGCATACAACACTAAATCTGCGAAGTAAGTCTTTGAAATATTTGCCTGTTATTTATATATTTATCTATCTGTCTATCTTTCTATCTAGTTATGTTCATATCTATCTCTCTCTCTAGTTATCTATCTTAGGCTATTTATATTTATGTCTCTCAAAATACTGATATATGTTTATGTTAGCCTATATTTATATATAAATATTTCCATGTCACAATCTATATATATATATATATATATATATATAGGCCACTTGATGATTGCGCTTAACATGAAACAGTCTGTTGCCTCTGTGTGTTGACTTCAATGTTCATTTTTATTTTACATATGATATATCTCTGATGTTGAGCACTTTCTCCTATAAATATAGCACACCTTTAAACTATATTTAAACTTAAAACTATATATATATATATATATATATATATAGGATGAGGCAAAACTGTTGGGGTTTTCGAATAGCCCTGTATATTAGTGAGCCAGCCATGAGCTGACTCATTTTATATTTCTCCAATCGAAGGGTTAACCAATCAGAAGGCTCAAAATATTCAATGCAACGTGTATAAAGGCGACTATATTTTCCCGAGTATTGGCGATATCATCAAATTCAACAGTGTGTCCGACTCGTGAGTATTAATCTTTGACGTTGTTTCATTGAACAGATTACGTACTGCACACGTTCTGTATTCATAAACTATGGTGGACATTGTCAACAAAGGTTATAGGCCCAGCAATGGGCAAAATAGCAACTTTTCCCACTTTTTTGTTATCACAGTCCAAATTTATTGTTTTTAATGTTTATTAGCCTGAAATGCTTAACTGTGAACAAAATGATATAACTAATTTTTGTGGATATTAATTTTAAAAAAATTAATCACAAAACAGAAATTCTTTATGAATACTAAAGTATTTGTTCCATATGAATATTGACTTTACTAATATTTTGCAAGAAGATTCCATAATGTACCCCATATGAGGGGGTTTGGAGTTTTTGGGTAGCGTTGTATACTAGTTAGCCAGCCATAAGCTGACTCATTTTATCGTTCACCAATCGAAGGGTTAACCAATCAGAAGGCTCAAAATATTCAATGCGATGTGCATAAAGGCGACCATATATTCCCGAGTATTGGTGATATAATCAAATTCGACAGAGTGTCCGACTCGTGAGTGTTAATCTTTGACATTGTTTCATTGAACAGATTACGTACTGCACTTTATTCTATATCCATAAACTATGGTAGTCATAGTCAAGAAAAACACATTTCATTTATGTGCCTACATGATTCATTAACTCGCCAAAGGTTTTCCTCTGTCATTTTTCTTTAAGTTTTTCAATAAATCCAAATATGTGAGATCTGGTGCATCGATGGTCGCTCAACAGGATTTTTTCGACTTGCGCTACGCGACATTTACCTTTCCATATATACATCAATGGATTGAACACTCTCAGCTATTGACGTTTGGGTGGACCTGAAGGAAACTACCACCACCTATAAATTTCTTGTTTTTTATTTCATTTTATTTTATTTTTTCACTTTTTTAACACAGTCTTTTCGATTATTACATAAAGTTTTTGATTATCAAAAAAAAAATTGGAAAAATTTCAATATTTAAACAATTTGGGGGGGGGGGGCTCAATTTCTCATACAACACTATAATAAATCGATCCTTCATTTTGGAACCACTCGCGTTGGAGTCGCTTTGTTTTGTTTGTTTTTTTGGGGGGGGAACGAATTGTTGCTCTTGTTTTTGTCTTTTTCAAGTTTTCTTCAGTTCTTACGGTGGCATCTTCTTCGAAAAATCTAAGAATGGCTTTACTCAAAAATTTCGCAAAGGATTCAAGCAAAAAAGTTAATTGCACAGGATCGCTTTACTATAAGGGTGAGTGAAAAACTGAGCGCCCAATAAAATTGTTTAAATATTGAAATTTTTCCAATTTTCTTTGTCAATCAGAACGTTTAGAGTTTAATCGATAAGATTGCACTGAAAAAAGTAAAAAAAATTGTTAATCAACAAATTTACAGTTGGTGGTAATGTCGTACCGGTGCGTAGCTCCAAAATGGAGGATCGATTTACTATAGCGTTGTATGAAAAACTGAGCTCCCCACTGAAATTGTTTAAATATTGAAATTTTCCTAATTTATTTTGTCAATTGGTGAGGTTAGGGTGTAATCGATCAGACTGCACTAAATTTCTTTAAAAAAAATTAAAAAACAACAAATTTAAAGGTAGTGGTAGTCTCCTTCAGGTCCACCGACGTTTATATACATTGTGCATATAACGCTAAAATCTGCGTTTTTCTACCATGCGCTGATAGCTTAGATGTATAATCTCCGTTTGATGTCAAATCAGTCAGGTTTCAATCTAGAGAGAGAACATCTTTCATGTCAGTCTTAAGATCATGGATCTGCACCCAAAAGGAGAGACTGTACCGGCCCACACGTATCTCTGTGTCTCTCACTCGACGTGGTGTAATGCTTGTCTCGCTAAAATCATTGTAATTGTATAGTGAGTTCGATCCCCACTGAGTGCTTCATTTTTTCGGCCTTGTGCCACATCCAAGGTGTGCTTAAAAATGACCTCTCCCTCTGTTCATATCTTCATATCTATCTATTTCAGCCCATTGAAACATCGGATAGTTCACATCCGTCTACCTATATATATCCAGGGTGCAATGAGTAATGTACGCGTTGTCTGTTTCTCTTTTGTCGATTGCATCGTATAGTAGGGTCAGTTGAGCACTGTCTGTAAGAAAAAGTGTCCTATGAGGCAATTAACTCCGCTAGTTTTATTTGAATGTTTCAGTTGCGAATTATATTTGGACTCAATTTAAAATTGAAAGGTGCAAATAAAAATCTTACAGTAAAATTAAATGTATTAACAAAAGCTAGAACAGGTAAACCGTTACATGAAATATGTTTTCTTTGCTTCCAAGAAAAAAAAACATACAATTAAATTCCCAAAGACTAACTTCTTAAACCAAAGTAATGAAATTAACACTTACTACAATCATAAGATTATTCACACTCTTAAATATATCTAAATTTCTCAATCTGTTTACTATTTGATAGAATCTATAAAACTTTCCCTTTCAGTTAATTATCTATGCATTAAATCTAATCTTTATTAATTCTTACTCTGCTGTGTACGCTTACTTTTACTACTAATCATCTCTAAAATCTAGTAAGTTGGCATTTAAAATTGAACTTTATGGCCTTAGGTTTTTATGTCTTCAAAATCGCTTTTTCGAAAGAGACATGACTGACTGGGCAGAAGGTTTTTCCACAGTAGGTTGCCATTGCTTTCTGCGGTAGACTCGTTGCCAACCAAAGCTATAGAGCCCAATCTGTTCTGCTATTTAACAAATAGCTGGAGGGAGAAGCGACGGATTAATACCTTTACCAAGTGTATTTCCGCGTAAGTGAATGGAACGAATTCAACTGGTAATCGAACTATGCTCTCCGATTTCTCATTCCGTGCGGATATCCATTTCACCACAACACAAATCCAAACAATGCGATAATCTCACGAAGATACAAGGGTTTACTAGAAGTGAAAAAGAATAAGAAAACATTTAGAAGAAATCGGTAGCAATCCTAAACAGGAAACAAGGGATAAACCTCTACTCCTGTTCAAAAGATTGGGGAGATGTTGAAACCGGGCTCTAAGTTAATCTGAATGTCGTTTCAAGACGATGATAGTGAAGGTGTCCAATCACTTGAAGTATGACAGAAACTGTAAAAGATTCCTTGAGGTGAGGTTAATTAGCGAAAATTAACGCGGTCAGGATTAGTTATGCAGTGCGTCAGGTGGTCCTGGCCGGGGAGCTTCCCGATAGCAGTTACGCCATCTAATAGGGCGGGTCTGCGTGAAGTATTCTCAGTGCTTGACTACTCCAATTTCTGAGTCGTTCTATTCTGGCAAGGAATTGAATTGTAAATCAATTTGGAGATGGTGACGAAAGCAATGTTTGTTTTTGAACGGTTGGCAGGATATCATGTGTATAAATTGTTTTGTCTTAGGTATATATATATATATATATATATATGAGGTTATAACTATACTCGTGTCGAAACCCTTCAACGAATCTACGAAGAAGGGAAAAAAAGATTTTTAAAAAAAGCTAAGTACATGAACATCAGTCAAACGGGTTCGGGCCGCGTCAGCACGTAGCCCAAAGAAAAAAACCCGATACGAGTAATCAACTAATAAAAAGCGCTCAATACTTAGGTAGAGCGGAATAAGTAAAGAATACCTAGTGAGCCAGACAGACTTACCTAGGTTTCACGTCAAGGACAGCCAACTTTCCCTGACGATCCGTTTAGGTGAAACCTAGATAGGTCTGTCTAGCTCACTAGCTATTCTTTATATATATATATATATATATATATATATATATATATATATATATTAAATCCAAAAGGATGATCAGATAGGTAAATCCCAAAAACCCGATCCTAATTAATATTAATTTCATTAATATTAAAATTGATCAAGGTGCAGGGCTCGATGGAAATATTATATTCTAATTACAGGGTCAAATATTTAAAAAAAATAAAACAAAACTTTCGATATTTAAGTCCGTTGAATAGCCATTTCTACGAGAAAATCCTCGCTTCTTCAGCAACGGCGAAACGAAAATTTTATTTACTCAAATTCAAATGTATTAAAATATTTTTATCCAAGTAGAACTCAAAAAAAAAAAAAAAAAAATCAATCCATTCACAAGAAAATAAAATTGGGTGGGATTAACAATTTTTTTTTAATTTAAGGAAGTAAAAAGGTGAAAGCAGACAGATACCTATGTCTCATATTAGAAGACATAATCCTCCCACACACCCGAGTCAAGTGTTTAAAAGTTAAGAAGCGAGGATTTCCTAGTAGAATTTAACGGATTTAAATATCGAATTTTTGTTTTCGAATATAATGACAATATACACGCTAAAAAGTCTGCCTTCTTCTACCGAACGCCCATAGCCCAGCAGTAGAATCGCCGACTGACGCCAATTCAGTCGGGTTTCAATCCTGAGTTAAAAAGCAATCGGAGTCTAACCGTACTGATGAGCTGTGATACATCGAAACAGATCTGTCTGCGGATGACTATATATATATATATATATATATATATATATATATATTTCACTCCAAGCAAGGCAGGTTCGCAGGGGGTTACAGAGAGCAAATTAGGGTAATGAGGATGCCGAAGAAAGAATAAGCTGATGAAGTTTAAGGAGGTGGAGGGTATTTAGAGGGTAGAAGTTGTATTTAAACTTTTCTTACTCAGGCAATGAATTGAATATTGATAAAGGCATTGGAAGTGATGAATTCCCCGGACTGGGTGCTGTGTTATCTGATTATGAAATACTTTATCCTAGGGTTTTTTACTCTGGCAGTGAATTGAAGATTGATTCAAGACAATTCCTAGATAATGGTAAACGCAGAAAATGCAATGTTGAGAGGATATACCGTGTAGAGAGGTCTTCGTTCTGTTTTCCTTTTCTCGGTCAGAAGTATTAGCAAGAGACCTCGTGTTGAAATTTCTTCGTTCCGGTTCTTCTCACTCTAGAGGCGACTGGGATAGCAGCTGAAAGGCAATTCGATGAAGACAGTCAATGACTTGGTGCTGAAATACAAGTGTATATCAACACGATACAGCTGAAATTAATCATTGTGTAAATATTAGACAGAATCATGATATTGTAGAAACAATGAGTTTGCTTGTAACTGTTTAAAAAATAAATTTTATACATTTATTTAGTATTCCATGTCAACAAAAATTTAACCATTAGTATCATTTGTTGCATATTTTCATATTATTTGTTATCTTAATATAAATTCATGGCACTTTTTAAAATATTTTCATTATTACCCATATCTATTGAACAGGCGTAGAGTCTCATCCCTTGTTCCCTGTTCAGGATGTGGTTTCCGGCATTCTCTTTTCCAATCTTTTCACTTTTCCTTATTTTTTTTTCAATTGGAGTAGATAGACTGAACTATCGCCCGGTTCACACTCCACCCACGTCTATTGAACAGGTGTAGAGGCTCATCCCTTGTTCCCTGTTTAGGATGTGGTTTCCGGCTTTCTCTTTTCCAATCTTTTCACTTTTCCTTATTTTTTTTTTTTCAATTGGAGTAGATAGACTGAACTATCGCCCGGTTCACACTCCACCCACGTCTATTGAACAGGTGTAGAGGCTCATCCCTTGTTCCCTGTTTAGGAGGTGGTTTCCGGCTTTCTCTTTTCCAATCTTTTCACTCTTACGTAGCCCCCTGCACACCAGTGGCCTTACCGCCTTGCCCGGGGTGATATGATTAAAAAAAAAATAATAATTTGAAAATATCCGTGTATAATGTTTTATAAAATATACATTAAATTGGGTGCATTGACAAGGGAGATCAGTCAGTTAAGTGCCATACGTGGCACACGCTTTGGGCGATCATGTCTCGGATGGGACATGACTGCCTGGGCAGAAGATTAACCCGCAGTAGGTTGCCATTGCTTTCTGCGGTAGACTGATTGCCAGCCAGGGCTATAGAACCCAATCTGTCCTATTATTTAACCCATAAATGGAGGGAAGAGTTGGATTAGTACCTTTTCTTAGGGGTATATGTGCAGAAGTGAATGCAAGATATTCAACTGGGATTCGAACTCGGCACCACAATCTCTCTACCGAGTTGATATCCACTGCACCATAACTTGACGAAAAATACTGCTTTTGTCCTTACAACTGTTCTTTTTTTGAGGGATTAGTGTGCCTGTCATATATAGATATATATAATTTGGAAACGAGTTATTTCACGACTTACGTCGATACCTGTCGGCATTTTCAGGTGATTTACAATAAATTACAATAGTTATTGTAAATCGCCTGAAGACACCGAAAGGTAGAAACCTAGGTTGCGGAAATAACTCTTTTCCAAATGAAAAATATTAAAAAGTCCTACAATATAATTGTATTGAACACTTTTTAATACAACTGTGTACTAATCTAATTTAATATGACCAAAAACTAATTATATATATATATATATATAAAAATTTATTTTTATTTTTATTTTATCTTATAAAGGATGTATGTGTCATTTGCAGGGCTCATCAAGACAAGGAAGTAGAAATTAGAGACCGTATCAATGTTTACAGACGCCCCCATGCTTCGCTAAGCATTGCAAGAACCACTCCCTTTTGTTTTTCCGCTTACGAGTCCCCCCATCACTTGTGACGTGATTTCAAACCCAAGTTGTCTTTCTTAAAAAAAAAAACAAAAAAAAAAAACGGAAATATTTAGGGAGGCTTGGATAAAGCAATTTTACAAACATCATTGCAAACGCTTATGATGGACTCAGCAATAGCCTGAAATCGTATGATTATTTGTAACATACTGTCTATTTCGTTAACAAACAAAGATTAAATTTAAATTGACTAAGTTCAAGGAAGAATCGGAAATGTTATCAAACCTAACTTGGCAACTCGACTTCAGTCATTCTTCTAGAATGTTACTTAAGGCTATAGAGTTCAGTCTACCCTACTACCTTATTCTTATCTACCGAGATGAGGAGGTCAGTCAGTCAGTCAGTCAGTCAGTCAGTTAACTGCCATACATGATACACGCTTGGGCGATCATGTCTCGAAAGAGACATGACTGACTGGGCAGAGATTATCCTGCAGTAGGTTGCCATTGCTTTCTGCGGTAGACAGGTTGCCAACCAAGGCTATAGAACCCAGTCTGTCCTGCTATTTAACCCATAACTGGAAGGAAGAGACGGATTACCTTTCCCAGGGGTATTTGCGCGTAAGTGAATACAATGGATTCAACTGGAATTCGAACTCGGCTCCCCGGTTTCTCGTTCCGAGCCGATATCCACTGTACCACAACGCACATAGGTTTCCCTTTTTGCATGAACTTTATTGGGAAACTAAATGCAACTGATTAGATCATGTTTTGAAAGAGATTTTTCATAAGAAATTCGAAAAACTGAACTGAAAAATGTATTGTTTTGAACTTCTTTTGTTCAGTTTAACGTTTCATTATACATTTATTTAATTTCGGTATGATTTTTTTTAATTTCAGAACTCTACCTTTCCCCTGTTCCTTTTTTTTTTCCATACTCTTACGTTATTCTTTACTTTTTTTTAAAATTTCTTCTTCTTTCTTTCCCTTCTCCAATATTTCCTTCCTACTTTTCTCTTTTTTTATCCTTTTCCATTTTTTTTCTTTCATTTTTCCTATATTTCTTTATTTCGTTAGGCTTACGGCCAGATCACGTTGAAACACCGGTTCCCGTACGATCAGAGAAGTTACCTTGTCCACTTCCTCAATAAGTGACCGCTTGGAAATACAAAGGGCTGTAAGCTAGGGTTTGAGCGTGAAATAGTGGATGATAACTCGGAATTGTTAATGGGAGAACCGAGTTTCGATTCCTGTTGGGTTCGTTATATTCACATATATGTACTTAGGAAAATCTTGAAATCCACCTCTTATCCGCCCCATGATCGCCTACCTCCTGAAGCCATGGATTAATTAGTAAGAGTTGTATTAAAAGAAGAAGAAAATACAACTCTTACTAATTAATCCATGGCTTCAGGACGTAGGCGATCATGGCCTTCCACGTCTCCCTATTCCTGGTAGCTCTGACACGCTTTCTCCTGTAACTCCACCCAAACCCGCTCTGCCATCCAACTGCTCAGGCCCTTTCAAATATGTTATCTGCTGCTTTCCCCTGTCTCTCTTTCCCTCTATCTGACCTGTTAGTATCAGATTCTCCAAGTCTCCCTTTCTCATCACATGTTCAAAGAAGTTCAGCTGTCTCTTCCTGATGCTTAGTATTAATTTCCTTTTCGTTTCCAGCCTTTCCAAAACTCACTTGATATCCGCAGCATCCTCCTGTAGAACCACATTTCAGTTGCTTCAAGTTTGTCCTTCATCTTTGATGATATTGTCCAGTATTCACTACCATATTGAAGAACAGATATCACATAGCAATCCAGAAATTTTCCTGTCTCTTAATACTCTGCTTGGCTTCTGGAATGCATCCTTGACCATTCCAATCAATAAAACCATTAATGCGTAAAAAAAAAAAAACTCATTATTCCTGTTCAGACTCCTCCCTAGTCATTTGAAGAGGAGTACAGATTTATCCTTTGCTTCCTGATCAGGATTGGGTTTCCCGTTCCTTTTCCGAAATTATTCTCGTTCTCTTTCACTCCCCTTGCATCTTTTTTTTTTTTTTTTTAATCATTTCACCCCGAGCAAGGCAGAAACGCCACTGATGTGCAGGGGGTTACATAAATGTAGAAAGATTAATTAGAAAAGAGTGAGGAGTACAAGCTAGTTAGAAAGGAACAATAGAAAGCTGAGAAAGCAGGTGCAATGACAGATACATGGGCGGAGAGAAAGTGAAGATTATACAGGGGAGGGGAGAGAGCTAGAGTCCAGTGGTTAGTAGGTGAGTATTAACTTTGCTTCTAAATTTCTGGAGGTTGTAGCCGTCAGGAAAGCAAGAATACGGGAGTGAGTTCCACAGGCGGGAAGTGCGAGAGAGGAAGCTGCAGGAGTAGAATTGTCGTCTGCGTTTGGCTAACCTGACTGTGAATGGGTGGGACCCAGTTGCCAGTCTGGTTGCACGGGTAAACACCTGTTGAGGAGGCATCAGTGACTTAAGCTCATCCGAGCAGAAGCCATGAAAGTATTTATAGAAGAGACAGAGGGAGGCCACATTTCGACGATGGGAAAGTGGCTGCAGTCGAGTCGCCAGATCAGCACCTATCACATTACAGACTCTCCTTTGGAGCTTGTCAAGAACACTGAGGAGAACGGCAGGGGCTCCTGACCATAAATGGCAGCAGTACTCCATGCACGGACGGATGGTTGACTTTTATATATGCAGGATGGATTCAGGTGGAAAAAACATCATGGATCGACATAGTGACCCAATCTTCTTAGCAGTAGATTTTGCTGTGGATTCAATATAGTGGTTCCATTTGAGGTCTGAGGACAGGGTAAGTCCGAGGAGGCGTAGTGTAATTGGCAATATTGCCTTACTTGGGGTGAAATGAGTGAAACAAAATGTTAAAAATATTTTCTATCCTTAAATAACCTGCAAAAGGTTGATAAACCGTGAAAATGAATCAATCGATCAATATTTTCTCGGTTTCAAGCACCCACTTTTCCGTTCCTCTATTCTATTATTCTTCCTTTTATAAATTTTCTTCCGCCATCTTTAATCTTGCATTTTTCCTCTTCCTTTATTTGGTGGTTTTATTTCCTTCTCTCTTTATTTTTATTTACTTCGACTTCCATTTTCCCTTCCTTTCTTCCTTGTTTGTCTTTCTGTAAGACATCCGGGCCTCTTACTTCTGAAAACCAATCCAAGTCACACACTTCCGTCAATAACTGCCCACCATCTTCCAGGCCCACCCAGCCGAACCCATTCGAGCCATCTGTCTGACGTCGGCAGCCGGAGACAGCTTTGTCAAAAGGAAAGACCTCGATGCGCTCTGGCGACAAAAAGGTGCGTTTAAGCCGACCCATGAAGGGATGGTCGATACGACTGTCATATCACGCTGTGGAAACCACACGTGCGTTATAGAATTGGTGAATTTAATCGAAAATGGTTCTGCGTTTCCGGGGCATGTGCTACACTTATCATTCAACACGATAAACCTGACTATGTATTAATACGTATTTATTCCAAATCTTGTTCCCTGTTTAGGATGTGGTTTCCGGCTTTCTCTTTACCAATCTTCTCAGTTTTTTTTTCAATTGGAGTAGATAGAGCTATCTATCGCCCGGTTCACACTCCACCCACGGCTATTGAACAGGTGTAGAGGCTCATCCCTTGTTCCCTGTTTAGGATGTGGTTTCCGGCTTTCTCTTACCAATATTCTCACTTTTTTTTCCACCCACGTCTATTGAACAGGTGAAGAGGCTCATCCCTTGTTCCCTGTTTAGGATGTGGTTTCCGGCTTTCTCTTTTCCAATCTTTTCAGTATTACGTAGCGCCCTGCGCTTCAGTGGCGTTACCGCCTTGCTCGGGGTGATACGATTAAAAAAAAAATTACTCAATATCTTCGTCCGTTTCTCTCTCTCTCTCTCTCTCTCTCTCTCTCTCTCTCTCTCACACACACACACACACACACGTACCAGGTTCCTGCATTATTGTATCTTGCTGCATTTGGTAAATGTCACTTAACAAGGATAGCTCACTTAGTACTGAGGTTAGTGTACGTTTCTCGCTGAGTATTCCGATGTTAAAGTTACTTGAAGTCTAATTTTAGATTTATTTTACCACTAGCAGTATAGCCCGGCATTGCTCGGGTGTAATGAAAGCTTTAAAACTAATCCATGGTCCTGGAGCTCAGACTCTTTGGACGTTGGCACGAAAGACTAAAAAACAATAGTTGTTTCCAGTTAAAGCGAAACCGTAGACTGAAAGAAAAATGAATGGATGTAAGTCAAATTTTGATTTCCTGGTATCGATATCAAATAATGATTTAAAAAATGAAAAAAAAAAAGGGCTGTAATAATTGCGACTGGAATTGGATCTTGGCTGTTAGATTTCCAATTCCGAGATTACCTTATCCATTACCCAATCAACACAGCACCTTGCTCGACGTTGCTTAACTTCGATGATCGTACGAGAACTGGTGTTTCAATATGAAATCACCGTAAGCTGTTGCGATGAAAAAAAAAAAGTAATTAGTACCAATGAATCACGTGCGTTGTGGTGCAGTGGATATCGACTTGGAACGACAAATCGGAGAGCCCAGTTCGAACTCCAGCTGAATTCCTTGCATTCACATACGCACAAATACCCTTGGGAAAGATATTATTCCGTCTTTTCCCTCCAGCTATGGGTTAAATAATAGGACAGATTGGGTTCTATAGCCTTGGCTGGAAACCAGTCTACCGCAGAAAGTAATGGAAACCTACTACGGGATAATCATCTGTCTATCAGTCATGTCTCTTTCGGGACATGATCGCCCAAACGTGTTTCACGTATGGCACTTAACTAACAGAATATTATGGTTGAAAACATGATTTATTCTTCTGCTGGGCATAAAGTGGGGGTTCAGTTTATTACTTCACAACAATATAAAACTGATCCCCCACTAATTACTACTTAATAATATAATACATCTCTTCCTCAACTATCTATGAATCAAATAACAGGACAGATTGGGTTCTATAGCCTTGGCTGGAAACCAGTCTACCGCAGAAAGCAATGGCAACCTACTGCGGGATAATCTTCTACCCAGTCAGTTATGTCTCTTTCGAAACATGATCGCCCAAAGTGTGTATCACATATTGCACTTAAATGACTGATTGAATCAATGTATAGTAGTAACAACGCTTCGTTACATCCATTCTAACAGGAAAAAGGTTGAAATTCATATATGCTGAATTTGTTTTTTCCCAACCAGTCACGGTTTCCAGCCACCTGGTCCGTTTGATGGGAACTAAATAAGTCACTCTGCAGATCACCCATTACATAACAGATCGGGTTGTGACGTCTGCCCTTTATGACTGTTCTCACTTTTCAAGATGTTTAGACAGCAAAGCAAACGTCTACCATCAGTATCTAAACACGCACTATATTTTGCCCGAATCGCCTGTCTCAGAAAGAAGATGTCCTAATTTTGGGCACGGTAATGTGTTTATCGTTCAGTTTATTGCGGTATCTGCATTATTCCTGGTTCTGTGAGGGTGCACGCCCTTAATGGCTTTCAATAACAAGAATATGCGAATAAAGTTGGTAAAGAATACTGGTAACTCTTCTGACGCGGTTTGGACTAGCATACCTTATATTACTATAACTTGCATCGAACGTTTCGGACATAGAAGTTAAAAAAATAGGAGTCTCTATGTCTCCACGGACACATTGAGCCATACGTGATACACGCTTGAGCGACCATGTCTCGAAAGAAACATGATTGACTGTGCAGAAGATTATTCCGCAGTTGGTTGCCATTGCATTTTGCGGTAGACTGGTTGCCAGCCAAGGCTATAGAACCCAATCTGCCCTGTTATTTGATTCATAGATAGTTGAGGAAGAGATGTATTATATTATCAAGTAGTAATTAGTGGGGGATCATTTTTATATTGTTGTGAAGTAATAAACTGATCCCCCACTTTATTCCCAGCAGAAGAATAAATCATGTTTTCAACCATAATATTCAGTTAGTTAAGTGCCATACGTGAAACACGCTTGGGCGATCATGTCCCGAAAGAGACATGACTGATAGGCAGAAGATTATCCCGCAGTAGATAGCCATTACTTTCTGCGGTAGACTGGTTGCCAGCCAAGGCTATAGAACCCAATCTGTTCGATTATTTGACTCATAAGTAGAGGGGTAAGAGATGTATTATATTATTAAGTAGCAATTAGTGGGGGATCAGTTTATTACTTTAAAACAATACAAAACTGATTTCCCACTTTATGCCCAGTAGAAGCGTTAATCATGTTTTCAACTATTATATTCAGTCAGTCAGTTAAGTGCCATACGTGATTCACGCTTGAGCGATCATGTCTCGAAAGAGACATGACTGACTGGGCAGAAATTTTTCCCGCGGTAGATTGTCATTACTTTCTGCGGTAGACTGGTTGCCAACCAAGTCTACAGAACCCAATCTGTCCTACTATTTAACCCATAGCTGGAGGGAGAAGCTATGGATTCATAACGTTCCTAAAACTATTGGCGCATAATTGGATGCAACGAATACTTACTGGCAAAGAATAAAAGTGTAGGTAGAAAATCAAAAAGAGTCAGAACATAATCTATTGGTCAAATTTGTTAGCTATTCTCATAAAAAATGTCTCATTAGACAGAAATATTTTTCAAGATATGTTATCTCGCAATCGAGCACAGCTGAAAATAAAATAACATTTTAGGAAAGTATGTGACGAAATGGGAAAAAAAAAATTGTTCGTTTGACACGTTTCTTCCTTAGGACTTCATCAGACTTAAGCGATGTGACTGGACATGCGCACGAAAGTAAGGTCACTGAAATTCTAAATTCAATTTGTCGTTTTTAAATATGTGTTTTCAATATATAGACGAGCTAACTTCATTTCGTTTCGTTTACTTTATTTCATGACTAGCAGTATAGGCCGGCGTTTCTCGGGTGTAATGAAAGCTTTAAAACTAATCCATGGTCCTGGGGCTCAGACTCTTTGGACATTGGTACGAAAGACTAAAAAGCAATCGTTGTTTCCAGTTAAAGCGAAACCGTAGACTGAAAGAAAAATGAATGGATGTAAGTCAAATTTTGATTTCCTGGTATCGATATCAAATAGGTTTTTCGTCGTAAACTGCATTTTGAAGGCTAAATAAGTCCTCTAAGTAAATGGTATCATGGCTGAGACTAAGAACTACAATTATACCTACTTAGAGCCAAACTCTAAGCAAAAACTAAAATAAAAAGGCTGAAAAAAATACAGACATATAGGCAGATAAACAGACACACACACAAACATCTTGCCTTTTAGATATATATATTATCGATTTTCTGCACTATTGTAAGAACTGCAACCTTGAAACTTCTGAATATCATTTCTTATGTCTTTGTGTATGAGTGTATTAAATTTGATTAAAATCGGACCACGCCTTCTAAAACACGATTTTTTCGATTATCGATTTTCGATATTTATCTGGGGTACCTCGACACGAAACCTAGCTAAGAACACTCGCAGAGGCTTATAGTACAACTGTGTAAATTTTCAAGAAAATCGGTTCAGCCGTTTCGGAGTCTATAGGTAACACACACACACACACACACACACACACACACACACACACACACAGTTCCATTTATAAATAAGTTTAGATTACATTTTATGAAAGAAAATTATGGTTTGATTCGTTACGATGAGAAACTGTTACTTTAAGTATGTTGCTTTGCTATATATTCCTTTTTGTCTTCGTATAATCTTTGATTTAAATGTGATGATTTTACTCCTGCATATTCCTTGTCGTAGTTATTACAGGTGGCAGAATAGATTTCTCTTTCAAGAACTATTTATGCCAACGATTTGCACTTTTGACTAAAACCTTTACAATGAGGTTACGTTGGATTATTGACCACTTAGCAATAACATGCTTTAATCATTCTATAGATATTTAGTTAGATTCCTTATTATTTTCTCGATCGTAAAATTATTTCCCGAATAGCAATAATAATGGTAATATTAACCGTTTCCTTATAAGGAAACATTTGGCATTCATTGATCGAACAGCCAGTGCTGCAGTCGGATTTACAAAAATCTTTCTCTTATGCTTACTCTCCCTCGTCCTTTCCCTTGTATGTTTTTATATATATTTATATATACTTTTAAAATATCCCTTTCTTTTAAGTTTTAATAACATTTTCTTCAATGATATGGGGAAACACACCTATTCCTCAGATAATGGACTCTCCCTCTTATATTAATGTTATGGTGAAACACACCTATTCATCAGATAATGCACTTTCCCTCCTATATTAATAAAAGTTAACAGGAAGTTCTTGGGAGATTTATGGGAGTTCTTTAAAGTTCTATTGGAGTTTAGTAGAACTACTAGGCAGTTGATATTAGTCGGCAGTTAGTCGAATACTAAGGAGTCAGCGTTCAGTGGAAGATTACCAAGTTCCTAACATTTTGGGTGCGTTAAGTCGATTAGCAACCGACATAGCACGATTATAGCCTTCAGTGCGAAAACCACTCCACAACAACCAACCATAGATAATGCAATTTGACAATTTTTTTGTTGGTAAAATCCAAAGAAAAATCAGCAATTTTCTTGGTCCTGATCTGGCATTTCGGTTTCTATCACCTTCCCACCGCCGTAATGTAGTTTCCATTGTGCCTTTACTTTCATGGTATGGTTCCTAGACTTTATGAATTTAAGCACAGTACTAGATTTTCTCGGATGTGCGTTGTGGTGCAGTGGATATCGACTTTGAATTCCTTGCATTCACTCACGCACAAATACCCTTGGGAAAGGTGCAAATCCGTCTCTTCCCTCCACTTATGGGTTAAATAGCAGGACAGATTGGGTTCTTTAGCCTTGTCTGGCAACCAATCTACTGCAAGAAGTAATGGCAATCTACTGCGTTATTATCTTTTGTCCAGTTAGTCAAGTCTCGAGAGACATGATCGCCCAAAGCGTGTATTATGTATGGCACTTAACTAATTGAATATAATAATTGAAAACAAGATCAGGGCTTCTAATGGGTATAAAATGGGGGATCAGTTTTATATTGTTATGAAGCAATAAACTGATCCCCCACTAATTACTACTTAAAAATATAATAACTCTCTTTCCTCTCTACCTATGAGTCAAATAATAGGACAGATTGAGTTCTATAGCCTTGGATGGCAACCATTCTACCGCAGAAAATAATGACAATCTACTGCGGGATTATCTTCTGCCCAGTCAGTCAAGTCTCTCTCGAGACATGATCGCCCAAGGAGTGTATCCCGTATGGCACTTCACTGACTGAATAGATTGACTGCAAGGTCTCGTCAATTCACAGTTGAATCGGTTAGATGCAACCGTAAGTTCTATGCTAACAGTTTCTTTTCTCTCACTCCTCGCTTGTGGAAGTCTCTTCTGGAACGAGGCTTTCCTGCCAATTTTGATCCTCATAAATGTGAATGCAATGTCAATCGTTATCTCCTGTCGTCTTGATTACTTATCTATCGTTCTTGTTCTTTTGTCTTATACTTCCACATCCTTGTGGATTTAGTGCTTTGCATGCGGTTAAATGATAGAAATAAATATTTTAAAATTAATTAAACATATCATTATTTCACGAGTAGAATTATTTTATGCAAAAAGTGTCTTTCGAGAAAAGCTGGAAGAAAGGACTATCTGTCAGTTCTAACGTGATAGCATCTATGGTTTTAAGCAAAAGGAACAACTCAAAATTGGAGCTTCGAACAAGTACAGAAATCTACATATATATATATATTGGGAAGTGTGTTAACTGATGATTGAAAACGTGACACCGAAATCCTAAGTCGCATTGGAATAGTGTGAATAATGCCTTCTAAAACTAAACAAATTATTAAGAAAAAGGAAAATTGTGTTAGAAGCAAAGAAAAAAGCGCTGGACGGCGTTGTAATCATTCTCTTTTACGGCACTGAATGAAGTGAATGGTGGATAATTTCCCCATAGATGAAGAACTGAATTTCGGCCACAAATATGCTGTTCTGCAGAGGGATACTGAGAATGGACATAGCAAGAGAAAAACGACTAAGTTTTAGGGAAATAAATTTTGGCAAGAAAGTTTGACTAGCACAACACAATGAACCAAATTTCTTAGCCGATAATCTAACTGATTAAATATAATCTTTCTAATTTATACCACTAAAAAATTTTAGCAGCAATGTTAATGCAAGTCAAAAAAGTTCTCTAAAATAAAATACTTATTTTATTCTGAATTTTAAAAAAAATAATTTATTTATTTATTTTTAACTTGCAGTGCAGAGCACCCAGGGTAGTGAGTACACAACAATAACATCTACACAGTCGCCTCGGGTGATAACATCTGGACAGCGTCTCAAAACTGAAGGAGGGTATTAAATTCAAACGCTTGCTTTCGACGCTTACTGTTCCTGTGTTAGCCTTAAATACATTGTTTTTTTTTTATCTTCCGAATACTTTCTCTCTATTCGTCAAATGTTACAAATAGGTAATGCTTACAAAATGAGAATGTGCGTTGTCGAGCAGTGGATACCGGCTGGGAATGAAAAATTGGGGAGGCGCGTTCGAATTTCAGTTGAATTCCTTGCATTCACTTATGCACAAATACCCTTGGGAAAGATATTAATCCGTCTCTTCCCTCCATTTATGGGATAAATAAAAAAAACGGATTGGGTTCTATAGCCTTGGCTGGCAACCAGTCTACTACAGAAAGCAATGGCAACCTACTGCGGAATAATCATCTGCCCAGTCATTCTTTCGAGACATGATCGCCCAAAGCGTGTATCACGTATAGCACTTAACTGACTAATTTAATATAATAGTTGAAAACAAGATTAAGGCTTCTACTGGGTATAAAGTGGGGGCTCAGTTTTATATTGTTATGAAGTAATAAATTGATCCCCCACTAATTACTACTTAATAATATAATGCATCTCTTCCCCAACTACCTATTAGTCAAATAATAGGACAGATTGGGTTCTATAGCCTTGGCTGGCAACCAGTCTACTACAGAAAGCAATGGCAAACTACTGCGGAATAATCTTCTATCCAGTCAGTCATGTCTCTTTTGAGACATGATCACCCAAAGCGTGTATCACGTATGGCACTTAACTGACCGACTTATAAAAAGATTTCTTTTTAAAGTTATATACAATGGTTTTTAAACTTTCTTGACGCTGCTTCTTTAACAATGTTTTAGGATAAGTAACACACTCCCTCAAGGAATGACTGGGGGTGACTGATAATCTTCTTCTTCTTCTTCTTCTTCTTCTTCTTCTTCTATATGCCCTATCCCTAGTGGTTCTTAGCACGCTTTCTGCTCAGGTCCTTCAAATATGTTATCGGCTGCTTTCCCCTGTCTTTTTTTCCCTAAATCTGGCCTGTTAGTATCAGGTTCTCCAAGCCCTCCTTCCTCATTGCATGTCCCAGGAACTTTAGTTGTCTCTTCCTGATGCTCAGTATTAATTCCTTTTCGTTTCCACCCTTTCCAAAACCTCCTCATTACTCACATGCTTGATCTAGGATATTCGCAGCATCCTTCTGTAGAACCACATTTCAGTTGCTTCAAGTTTTTCCTTCATCTTTGGTGATATTGTCCAACATTCACTGCCATCTTGAAGAACTGATATCACATAGCAATCCATTACTCTCTTCTTTGTTTCTAGTGAAAGTTTCCTGTGTCTTAATACTTTACTCAGCTTCTGGAACGCGTCTTTCGCCATGCCAATTCGCCTTCAGATCTCTTTGTCACACATTCCGTTTCCCAAGGTATTTTAATATCCCTCCGCTTGTATTTAGCATTTTGGCTGCTCTTTCTGCTGATGACAATGCATCTTTTGCAGTTTATTTGTAGTCCTCTTTTATCACTCCCTTCAGCTACACTGCTGGCCATACTTATTAGTCCACCCCAGTTTTTTAAAAGAAATGATGTATTACAAATTATTTTTAGTATTTATTGCCAAGCAGATAATTCTAAATGAAAATAGAATTGTTCTTTTGTTAATACTGCACAATAGCATGTGCTTCAAATGAACTCTTCTGGTGTCCAGTTTCGGTGTTCTCTTCCCCATGCTAGTCTCTTCTCCTTATTGGCTGGTCAAAGCAAAGGCTTCCTGGCTGCCTTGTAAAATTTTACAAAGTAATAATAATAAAAGAACTATTTTCATTTAGAATTATCCACTTGACAATAAATACTAAAAATATGAAATACATTATTTTTAAAAAATGGGGTGGCCTAATACTTATGGCCAGTAGTGTACCTTCTGTAGGAGATCTAATTACTCAATCCGTTAGTAACATTGGCTTAATTGCTGATAATATATTTCTTCTTGATTTAACATATATTTCTTACGATTTTCTAAAGCAAACTCATTAATAATATATTTATTTATACAGCTTATATTACTTTATTTTGTATTTGTCAATACTTCTGAGATGAGGTAGTGTTTATATTATTTACATTGTTCGAACTGTTGCCTCATCTTCATTTCCATGTTTACGACGTTTCGGCTGTTGTACTACCCGGCCTTCTTATGTTGCTAAGAATTTCGAGCCGGCCTCTTTATTACAATCACTGAGGTATACCATTCTCGTTTCATATGCGATGCCATTTCCGGTAGCCATCTAGTTATCTCCCTTTAACTCAAATCTTTAACTTATTTGTTCATCACTGCCAGGTTAATTCCAGGGACTTGATACAAAGAGTTGTGAAATAAATACAATTTTATAATAATATTTAGCAAGACAATATTATAGTTATTTTGTTGCTATGATTTTGACAATTTAATTCTATACAAACACGATAAATTTTAAAAAATATTTTTTTTAGATTATTTCTCTTTAGTACTTAACTATCCGGGGTTTTGTTCACCTCTGCTATGGGTACAACTCTTTGCATCAAACCATGATTGGATTACTTCAACCAATGCACTGGGCCATGTGAGCTTGCGGAAATTCAAACGTATATCACGTAAAATAAGGACCGCGACGTACAACGGCAGAAACGTCGCGAATTTCGTAATAAAAAATCATGACAACAGCCTGAACAATATAAATAATTAAGTAATCTAAAATTATTTATAAATTTGTCTTTCTGTGTGTGTGTGTGTGTGTGTGTGTGTGTGTGTGTGTGTGTGTGTGTGTGTGTGTCCGTTAACTATAGACTCCGAAACGGATGAACCTATTTTCTTGAACATTTACACAGTTGTACTATAAGCGTCTGCGAGTGTTCTTAGCTAGGTTTTGTGTCGAGGTACCCCCAATAAATATCGAAAATCGATAATCGAAAAAATCGGGTTATAGAAGGAGCGGTGCGATTTTAATCACATTTGATACTCTCATAGACAAAGACATAAGAAATGATATTCAGAAGTTTCAAGGTTGCAGTTCTTACAATAGTGCAGAAAATCCATAATATATATATATATATATATATATATATATATAAAAGGCAAGATGTTTGTGTGTGTGTCTGTTTATCTGCCTATATGTCTGTATTTTTTCAGCCCTTTTATTTTAGTTTTTGCTTCGGGTTTGGCTCTAAGTAGGTATAATTGTAGTTCTTAGTCTCAGCCATGATACCATTTACTCAGAGAATTTATTTAGCCTTCAAAATTCAGTTTACGACGAAAAAACTTATTTGATATCGATACCAGGAAATCAAAATTTGACTTACTTCCATTCATTTTTCTTTCAGTCTACGGTTTCGGTTTAACTGGAAACAACTATTGTTTTTTAGTCTTTCGTGCCAATGTCCAAAGAATCTGAGCTCCAGGACCATAGATTAGTTTTAAAGCTTTCATTGCACCCGAGCAACATCGGGCTATACTGCTTGTCTACAATATTTCCAAGCAATGGAGAATTTATAATAAAAAATAAAACCGGTCATTTCATTGTTAATCTAATTAGGAATTTGATTTTCGTGACGAGGATTTAATGTTCGTCCAGACGTTTCATTGTTTTGTTTTTTTAATGATATTGAAATCATATTGTTTATCTCGATATTAAACTATTAAAGCTTAACGACATGACCAAATTCTCGCTTACGACATAACGCACGTGAGAAGTCACGATTTCCTGTTTAGAAACAACTTATTGGAAACTTAATGAATTTTTAGTTATAATAAATATACTTTAGAAAGTCTGTTTATTATAGCAGAATTTCGTCAGCTTCAAAACTAAAAGAATGATCTCCCACTGACCAAACTCTTGGAATATAAACGGAAACTTATTCTGTACGTACGTATTCCTACGACTAAAGCATCGATTCATGTTCTTACATGCAAGACAGGCTATGAGAGGCGGATGCAATAATGCTTTTATTTACCAATATATGGACTTCAATATCTACACTGAAATTTCCACACCCATGTCAATATACGGGCTAGTATATGCACCGGAAGTTGTTTAGAAATGGAAGATCATTTTCGCCCGGTTCACACTCCACCCACATCTATTGAACGGGTGAAGAGGCTCATCCCTTGTTTCCTGTTTAGGATGCGTTTTCCGGTTTTCTCTTTTCCAATCTTTTCACTCTTTTCCTTTATTTTTTTTTTCAATTGGAGTAGATAGACTAAACTATCGCCCGGTTCACACTCCACCCACATCTATTGAACGGGTGAAGAGGCTCATCCCTTGTTTCTTGTTTAGGATGCGGTTTCCGGTTTTCTCTTTTCCAATCTTTTCACTCTTTTCCTTTTTTATTTTCTTCAATTGGAGTAGATAGACTAAACTATCGCCCGGTTCACACTCCACCCACATCTATTGAACGGGTGAAGAGGCTCATCCCTTGTTTTCTGTTTAGGATGCGGTTTCCGGTTTTCTCTTTTCCAGTCTTTTCACTCTTTTCCTTTATTTTTTTTTTTCAATTGGAGTAGATAGACTAAACTATCGCCCGGTTCACACTCCACCCACATCTATTGAACAGGTGAAGAAGCTCATTCCTTGTTTCCTGTTTAGGATGTGGTTTCCGGCTTTCTCTTTTCCATTCTTTTTACCCTTACGTAGCCCCCTGCGCATCAGTGGCGTTACCGCCTTGCTTGGGGTGATATGATTAAAAAAAAAAAAAAAAAAAATGTCAAAATTACATACTGTAATGGCGTGTAGAATAGATAAACCTTCCTTTGAAAAAGTGTCTTTTGCAAAACGTTCTACAAAAATAAGATAACTAAATTTATTTTGCTTATTTTTTCGCTTCCACTCTTTAATTTTATTTCTTTCTTATTCGTCTTTCCTCTTGTCTTTCTTTTTTATTCTCTTTATTTATTTGTCCTTTTATTGGTTATATCTTCGCCATTTTCTACCTTTTTAAAAAAAACTTTCTTTATTCCGAAATTTTACGTCGTTTCTTTTCTGTAATTCCTTTTCTTCTTTTCTTGTCTTTGTTTAATCATTTGTTATCTCGCCATCTTTTTTCTTCTTCTTCATCTTAATTTTTATTTTTCTTCGTTTACTTTTTCTTCTTTTCTTTCTCTCCTTCTCTTTCTTCTTCGTCTTCTTTTTCATCTTCTTCCTCTACCCTTTCTTTCTTTCTTTCTTTCTTTCTTTTTTCCTTTTCTTCATCTTCATCTTCTTTATTTCCTTTTTAATTATTTATTTACTTTTCTTCTTTTTCTTTTTCTTCTTCTTTTTCGATCTTACTTTTTTACTTATTCTTATCAGTTCTTTCTTCTTTTTCTTTTTCTATATTATTTTTTCTTCATCTTCTTTTTCCTCTATCATTTTTCTTTCTTTCTTTCTTCTTCTTCATCTTATTCTTCTTTATTTCCTATTTAATTATTTCTTTATTTGCATGCTAAAATGTGGAAGGATAAAAGTATTTCGTTTGTATATTTAAAATAGAATTTTATTAACACTATAGAATAACGTGAATTTGTAGAAGTTAAATGTTCAAAGAGAAAATGTAGTACGTAGTGAAATGTTCGAAGAGAAATAGTAGTACGGTGTTAAGTGTATCCAGAGCTTGTAGTCATAAGTAGCAGAATGTGCTTGTATATAAAAAAATTAACAGGTTACTAACAAAGTCTGTATTCCTTTCCTTTTTATGGCCGGCGAGAAAGTGAAAAGAAAGATTAAAGCAATAAAGGAAATTGTACTTATCGGAATTAATATAATTTATTAATATATGTCAGTTGAAGTATCTTGTTGTTGTAGTTTTCTTTGTTGACTGCGATAATGTTGAGGATTGAGAAGAAGAGGTAAAAAAAAGTGAAGAAGGAGAACGAATGTATGATGAAACTTTATATATCCGGGTTAGACTTGAAGTTTGTTTTTTGTTTTTTTGTCACATGTTGGTGGTGGTTGCTGCTTCCATCTCACTGACTGATTCGGTTTTCTTTCTTTACCGACAGACTTTTTAACATAGGCTTGCTAACTTTTCTCTCAGTTTTGCCAATCGCTTCCTTCCATTGGTTAGAAAATTAATTTAACATTGGATCGCGAAATCCAGCTTCGTCTTTTTCTTTCAATACCGGGTCAATCCTTTTCCTATTCATCAAAATCAGGATTTTACACGGAATTGTGAATTTTTTTCTAAGTGAAGAAGAGAAGAGAGTTGCTTTTAATTTCCTGTTCACGATATTTCATTCTACCCGACAATTTCTTCTTCTTCTTCTTCTTCTTCTTCTTTTTTCTTCTTTTTCTTCTTTTTTCTTCTTTCTACTTCTTATTCTTCTTCTCTTTTATATAAAAAAATTACAACTTGCTATTAAAAATTATTTGGCTATTTAAGTATTGTGTGGCATGTACATTACTCAGACAAAATAATTTTCTTTGAAATTTAATTAATCACAATGTTTCATTTATAACAAAACTAGCAGTATAGCCCGGCGTTGCTCGGGTGTAATGAAAGCTTTAAAACTGATCCATGATCCTGGAGCTCAGACTCAACCTAAAGAATATTTGTGTGAAATTTGGTGAGAAGTGGATAAAAATTGTGAATTTGTATAAACGACATGCAGACAGATAAACAGACACACACACAAATATCTTGCCTTATATATATATATATATATATATATTATCGATTTTCTGCACCATTGTAACAACTGCAACCTTGAAGCTTCTGAATATCGTTTCTTATGTCTTTGTCTATGAGTGTATCAAATTTGATTAAAATCGGACCACTCCTTCTATAACCCGATTTTTTCGATTATCGATTTTCGATATTTATCGGGGGTACCTCAACACAAAACTTAGCTAAGAACACTCGCAGACGCTTATAGTACAACTTTGTAAATTTTCAAGAAAATAGGTTCAGCCGTTTCGGAGTCTATAGGTAACGGACACACACACACACACACACACACACACACACACACACACACATACAAAGTTCGTTTAGATACTCCAACATAATTTAAAAAAATGAAAATTATTTTACTAAAATATATGACCCGCACAATACTAAATTATTGTTCTTAATAGAATATAACTATGTCTACCATAATTATTTAATCCTAATTCTGACCTAAAGATTCTAGCCCCTTTACTCATAGATATCTGTAAAAATAAATAAATAAAAAAAAACTAAAATCCAACCTCCTGTTAATAATTATTGTCTACCCATTTAAAAAATCTAAGGTCCCACTATGTATCTTATATGGACAAAATTGAAAATTGACATGTCTAGATCCAAACCATCTTGCCCCCTTTCATAACCCAAATATTAAATCTCCATGGTTACAAATTCCTATTTTTGATTGAACAATATTGACGCACCTAAAGCATTTACTCCAACTACTACTCCCTAATTTTCTAAGTAACCATGAATTCTTCTTATATTTTAAAAATAATTAATTTTCACCATTTATTTTAACATATCACCTGAAGAAGAACAGTTTTGTTCTGAAACATGAAAATTTTTGTGTATTGACATTATGCTTTTATAAACCATTGAAATAACAAAATTACAATATTAATCTCTACTCTTTATAAAAGTAAATGCTTGAACAGTGGGTTTTAATGTACGTGTTCTTTCACCTTTGTAATATATATATATATATATATATATATATATATAAATTAAGACATGCATGTTATTCCATCCATGGAATAACGTTTCTCTCTTAATTTTTACATGTATTTGCGCTATATCTATTTATATACATATATATAGTCATCTGCAGACAGATCTGTTTCGCTGTATTACACCTCATCAGTACGGTTAGACATCCGATTGCTTTTTACCCAGGATTGAAGCCTGACCGAATTGACGTCAGTCGGCGATTCTACCTCAGAGCTATGGGTGCTCGGTAGAAGGAGGCAGTTTTTTTCTGTTTTTTTTTTTTTTTTGCGTGAATATTATCATTATACACGCCCAATAGCCAGAGTGCTTTAATTCATTACTGAATGAGCGGTGCGTATATGCTAGGATAGCTACTGTTTTTCAAAGCCTACCATTCTTCCAGAGAATATATATATATATATATATATATATATATATATATATATATATATATATATATATTCTATTTCTTTTTACCTCTCCATTTCATTTATTTATGTATATTTAAGCCCCATGCATCTTTTCTACCCACACACGTTTGCCATCTTTCAGAACAAAGAGAACATTTCGTACTTGCAGAAATGATATTCTTGTAACAACAGTCAATAGGAATGCTCTACGCCAATGAACAACTTGCTTTTGCGATTCAACTGTAAAACGTTTTTGTAACAGAAAATGTCTCACTGTCGACTGAGAACCAAGCAGACACGAATTCTACTACTGCACCTAATAACACTAGCTCGAGCATAATTAAATACACAGTTCTCAAGGACGTATGGCCAAGTGGATAAAAAAATATTCTATGGATCCAGTGACTTGACCCAAAGAGTTGTGAGTTCAATACCTGGCGACAGCAGTGGTAAACAAAACAAAACAAAAAACCAAAAAAAAAACCAAAAAAAAAACCGAGAGTTGAGTTAAATGGAGATAACTAAAACGTCTGGAAGTGGCATGACTGATGGAACAAGAACAATCTACCCCAGTGATCAAAATAAACGGTTCAGTTCAAAATTCCACTCACTTGAAGAAGGTTGGGGCGTACAACGGCCGAAAAGTTATGAACATGGCAATAAAGATAAGGAACACAGTCTGAATAACATAACAGTTCTGAATTAAAAAAAAATACTGGTTCGCATTTTACTCCCTTGATTTTATTCGGGGTAGAAAAATATACAATTAATATGTGATCACTCAAAATTTGGATTTTAGGTAATTCGATGTGGTGTAATGGTTAGCAAGCTTGTTTGCTGGAACCTAATACAACTGAGTATTGAGTTCGATCCTCACTGGGTACCTCATACTTTCGATCACGTTCCACAGTTAAGTGGCGCTAAAAAAAACGCATTCGGAAGCAGGACTCTGTTTAAAAATTTGAGAGAAAACTTATATTTACCTTTGGTATTCTTCTTCTTCTTCTTCTTCTTCTTCTTCTTCTTCTTCTTCTTCTTCTTCTTCTTCTTCTTCTTCTTCTATGTACCGTGTATCTTCAGAGCGTAGGCAAACATAGCTCTCCACAACATCCTTTCTTCTGTAGTTACAAGCAATATCTATGTTCTGCCATCCATTTACACAGTTCGTTAATGTTTCCATCTGAACCTCTTGCTTTCAATATGTCCTGTGAGTGTCAAATTCTCTATGCCACATTTTTCTTATTATGTATCCCAGAAACGCTAGCTGTCTATTTCTGATTTTAAGAACAAGTTTCCTTGTTGATCCCACGTTCCGTTCATAGTTTCCTCAGTATCTGACTGTAGAATTATATATCTATTGCTATGGGTCTCCCCTTTTTGTTATAGTCTTACGGACATATCAAGTTGAAACACCGATTCTCGTACGATCACTGAAGTTAAGCAACGTCGATCCCGGTCAGTATCTAGATGGGTGACCGCTTTTGAATGCCAAGATCTGAATGCTTGAATGTGGGAGTGGTGTAAAAGATAATGGAACAGAATCTTTAATCGGGGAGCCTAAGTTCAATTCCAGATGTATTCGTTTTACTCTCTTACACAGCAACACTTTTGGAAAATGTATGAATCCACCTCTTCTCCCTCTAGCTATGGGTTAATTAGTAAAACTTGTATCACTAAATCATTATTAACTAAAAAAAAATAATTCTTACAATCTAAAAGTATTTCCTGGATTTAAATAATTTACAATGGGTTGATAAACCGTTAAAAACATATTAATCAATCATTTTTACTGTTAGGAAACTGTTCAGAATTCACTGACGTGTATATATATATTCAGTTAGTTAAGCGCCATACGTGATACACATTTGGGCGATCATGTCTTGAAAGAGACATGACTAACGGCAGAAGATTTTCTCGTAGTAGGTTGCCATTACTTTCTGCCCTAGACTAGTTGAACACCAAGGCTATAGAACACAGTCTGTCCTGTTATTTGACCCATAGCTGAAGCTGGAGGAAAAAGACGGATTAATACCTCTCCCTTTAGTGAATGCAAGGAATTCAACTGGAATGATTTCTCGTTCCAAGCCGATATCCAATGCACCACAACGCACATCCACAAATATATATATGTATATATGACCTCTTGGGTGAGCAGCCTTCCCTCCACTTCTGCTTCTGTCACTAAGCTAGTGCTACTATCCACTCTCTTCCCTATCTTTGCCTCTTTCTTTTTTCCTTTCCTATACTAACCTTTATTTCCAACCACACTAAAGTTTCTTCATTACACGTCTGGCAGAGGTTGAGAAAGCGGTTTCTGAGAGCCTAACAGAAATGGCTATTCCCCAAAATGTAAAATATTGAATCTACACATAGTATATATATATATATTACTACGTCTAAAGCACGATTCGGAGTTTTAGACACTACGCAATCATCGGGTGCATATTATGAACTGACCATTATTAAAGTCACTTCATAATATACATCTTATGATTTCGTATCCTTATATATATATATATATATATATATATATATATATATATATATTTAAATTTAGTATATCGAGGCAGCAAATAATTTTCTAAACATATACTGTTAAATATAAAAGACAAAGAATGTCTATTTTGTTTAATCATGAGCAGTTCTAAACGTCGTATTTTGGCTTTAATTTCAGTTGAAAATAAAGACAAAAATTCTCCAACATTTGGATAATTTTTTTATTAATTTCTTTCTAAGCTTTCGGCTCACATTATATGTTTAGAAAATATATTGGGTGCGTATAATGATAGATGACAATATTTACACTCTCACACCCTGATTTTCACACTCTGGAAAAATAGTAGACTTTGATAAACCGTAGCTACTCTGGCATGTACGCATCGCTCATTCAGTGAAATGAATTAGAGCGCTCTAGCTATTGGGCGCATATAATGATATGCGCTAAAAAGTCTGCCTACTTCCACCGGACGCCCATAGCCCTGGGGTAGAGACGCCGACTGACACCATTTCGGTCGGGTTTCAATCCTGGGTAAAAAAGCAATCGGAGTCTAACCGTACTGATGAGCTGTGATACGGCGAAACAGATCTGTCTGCCGGATGACAACATATATATATTATATAATATGTATACATATTTCCATCCTTACCGATATATATATATATATATATATATATATATATATATATATATATATATATATATTATCCAGGTGAAGACGACTCAAGTTTTTACTGTTTTGAGTGCCCCGGCATTTATTTTATTATGAACAGTGCTCAATATATGTAATTGCATTTTGTTGTGTTATTGTATTATTTTACATTCGTGTAAAATCCTTTGTAAAATAAAGATAGAACCTGCTAATGGTTCGCCTGAAATAGGCCTACATTTCCGATTCACCATGAAATAACGTGTCTGCCTTAATTTTTCTTATATAGAGAGAGAGTTATTCTCCCACTTTATATACAGTATACTCCTTTAGATTCCTTCTATATATACACCGCATGTTTATATATATATATATATATATATATATATAAGAAAAATTAAGGCAGATATCTTATTTCATGGTGAATCGGGAATGTAGGCCTATTTCAGGCGAACCATCATCAGCTTCCGTCTTTATTTTACAAAGGATTTAACACGAATGTAAAATAATACAATAACACAACAAAATGCAATAGCAGAATAAAAAATGATTGTCCTACGGGTGGAGAGTGTATAACGGAGGTGGTGGTATATCAGGCCATGTTATGCCCAAAAGAAAACACAAATTTAAAAAAATATTATCATTCGTGTAAAATCCTTTGTAAAATAAAGACGGAAGCTGATGATGGTTCGCCTGAAATAGGTCCATACTTCCGATTCACCATGAAATAACGTGTCTGCCTTAATTTTTCTGATATTTGCTCTATATGTATTTCAATGCATATATGTTTAGAGCTCTCTTAGAGAGTTATCCTACCACGGTATGTACAAGATACTCCTTTGGATTCTTCTATGTCTACACCACATGCTGATATATATATATATATATATATATATATATATATATATATATTAGTCATCCAGATACAAGCCTATTTCGCTGCATCACAGCTCATCAGTGTGGCTAGGCAGATCCACTTGTTTCAGGCCAGGATCGAAACTAGAGTCAGTCATAGGGGGTAACCCTTATTATTTTTCAACAG
>JBBBDQ010000341.1:1315000-1317500 GCA_037127315.1 Ascarosepion bandense | reverse complement strand
GTTCAACCAAACATATGTCGTTTTTCGTTCTCAAAATACAACAACAGAATCAAAATCAACACCCACAACAACAACAGAGACAACAACAAGAACAAAATATATTAAAAACAAACAAAGGAAATAAAAAACCCACCGTATGTCGGGTTGTAGAAGAAGATGGAGCCACGCGGTTCAGCACTCATCACATTGCTTTCGCATTAACACTACCAGGTATTATGTTTTTCAGAGTTTATTATTATTATTATGTCATTTTTCATCATATTTAGATTTCTGCATTGGTCTCACTACCAACCAAGTCTGCGGGGAGACCTAAGGCAGGTAGTGGCGTGTTGTTATGACTCCATTTCATGTTTTTCTATCCTCCCTATCATCCCCAGCATTACATAGATAACGTTTTCCTTAGTGTGTGGGCTGTACTTAATAATACAATTTTTTGTATATCTCTTAAGCTGGGGTTTCCAGGGATTCTTTCAATGTGTTGTTTTGTTCCATTTTTTATCATTCCAAGTGCACCTACTATCACTGGCACAACTCTTGTTTTCAATTTCCACATTTTTTCTATTTCAATTTCCAGGTCTTTATATTTTGACAGTTTTTCAAATTCCTTGATTGCTATGTTACAATCCGCTGGACAAGCCATATCAATTAATAGACAAGTTTTCTCCTTCTGGTTTTTAACAATAATGTCTGGCCTGTTTGCTTCAATTTTTCTGTCTGTGTAGATGGTGTAATCCCATAGAATGGTTACATCTTCTATTTCTGTAACCGGTGCTGGATGATGTTCATACCAGTGTTTGTTTACAGCTTTTCCATAATGTTTGCACATTGCCCAATGTAAATATTGCCCAACTCTATCGTGGCGATTTTTATATTCGTTTGGGGCAAGCACAGAACAGCCTGAGATTAGGTGGTCTATTGTTTCTTGGTGTTTATCACAAAACCTGCATTTTGGATCCATATTATTATGCATAATATTTGCCTGAAAGTTTCTCGTGAAAAGACTTTGGTCTTGTGCTGCAAGTATAAATCCTTCAGTTTCAGACTTTAATCCAGATGCACGTAACCATCGATGAGTATTAACTTTGTCAACATTGGATTTATTGGCACGTACTGGATATTGGCCATGCAGAGGTTTGTCTTGCCAGCGCTGTTTCATCTTTTCAAGAGCTTTATCTTTGGCTTTCATTTTCATATTTTTTGCCGCAATAGTTGGTTCTTGGCTACTGTTTTGCTTTTCTACAGAATCTACTAACTGTAATTCTTGTTTGTATTTACTGCCTTCTTTTATTATTGAATATTTTTTCTTTCTTTCTTCATGTTGCCTTACTAATTGTATCATCCAATCCTTTGTTGTTTCTATGTATGTTAGTAAGCCAATAGTTGTTGTCTTGTATGACAATTCCAGCTGAATAAGACCCCTTCCACCTTCTTTACGGGGTATGTATAGACGGTCTACATCAGCCTTTGGGTGATGCATCCTATGCTTAGAAAGAAGCTTTCTTGTTATTATTATTATTATTATTATTATTATTATTATTATTATTATTATTATGTTGTCATTTTTCATCCTATTTCGATTTCTGCTATGATCGCACTACCAACCAAGTCTGCAGGGAGACCTAAGGCAGGTCGTGGTGTGTCCTTATGGCTCCATTTCATGTTTTTTCTATCGCCCTTATCATCCTTAGCGTTACATAGACAAAGTTTTCCTTAGTGTGTGGGCTGTACTTAATAAGACTATTTTTTGTACATCTCTTAAGCTGGAGTTTCCAGGGATTCTTTCAATGTGTTGTTTTGTTCCATTTTTTATCATTCCAAGTGAACCTACTATCACTGGCACGATTCTTGTTTTCTTACAATAGTGCTAAAAATAGATTATATATATATATATATATATATATATATATATATATATAACAGACAAGATGTTTTTGTGTGTGTCTGTTTATCTGCCTGTATGTCTGTATTTTTTCGGCTCTTTTTATTTTAGGTTTTGCTTCGGGTTTGGCTCTAAGTAGGTATAATTGTAGTTCTTAGTCTCAGCCATGATACCATTTAGTCAGAGGACTTATTTAGCCTTCATAATTTTTGAGCGTTTACGACGAAAAAAACTTATTTGATATCGATACCAGGAAATCAAAATTGGACTTACATCCATTCATTTTTCTTTCAGTCTACGGTTTCGCTTTAACTGGAAACAACTATTGCTTTTTAGTCTTTCGTGCCAACGTCCAAAGAGTCTGAGATCCAGGACCATGGATTAGTTTTAAAGCTTTCATTACACTCGAGAAACGCTGAGCTATGTTTCTAGTATATATATATATATATATATATATATATATATATATATATATATATATGGAGACAATGTATGAAACGTTTTTCACTTTGTCATATATTTTCCCCAATGTTTTTAATATATAAAAATACAAATTGTTATCTCATATATATATATATATATATATATATATATATATATATATATATGAGATAACAATTT